>BQNB010061570.1:0-27575 GCA_026074375.1 Tanacetum coccineum | reverse complement strand
ATTACTGCCACATTTTTGTAGCCAATAGGAGTTATTAGGATTGCCAGCGTGTCAAGCTGTGTTAGACGTGTCAGGTGGCTTCTAGAAGTATTGGAGTGTGTGGGTGAATAGGTTTTTACCCGTACTTATTGCACGGTAAAAAGGGAGGAAAGGGATGTACAGTGAATCATGGCGGGTTAATACTTTGACTGGACAAAGGTGTATGAGTGTTGACATGGACTTTGACCCGGTTAATGAATTGGGATTGAACAGATAATACATGGATTTGGATATGGATTTTGGACATGAATTTTTAGGCTTAATAATTTTATCATTCAATTAATAATGGGCTGACCCGGCCTATGAAACGGGTTATAGGTTGGCCCATTAAAAATGAATACGCCTTCGGCTTCGTATTTCTCACGCTCTTCCAATCCTGTGCTCGGTTTTGTCCAATTTGGCTTTTTTGTCCTTTTTGATATCTCTGATACGTGCACATCACAATTCATGATACACACATATACAATGCATTTTTTGTGTATTTTTGGTCATTTAAGCTTATTTTAATAAGGAAAAATGATATGTGATTAAACACATATCACTCTTGCAAGAGCTCCGAGCATTCTGTCACAATAATATTTTAAGCTTTTGAACTTAAAAAGGTTAAAGAAACTGTTGCCAAGCCATCTATGATAAAACCCTTGAAGCAAAAAGTTATAAACTATCATTTTTAGAAATGAAAAATACAACAAAAGCTTATTGAAAAGGGTTCAGGTACTATTGGCTAGCAAATGTAGATTGTTTTTCTATCTTTCAATAGTACACGTATATAGAGGCGAAAGTTAGTATGTTAACTACATGTAGGATGATGTTTGTTGTTGTCCATGATCTCGACACCTCAACACTGAACCATCAACCATAACTTTCTTTTTGCAATTAGAGCAAGTGATGTAGTGTCACGGCTTTTCTGTATTGATGCTTGTTTGTGTTGCTTCGCTTGTAAACTTGTATCGATGATTAAGTAAATGTATAATATCCATGTGTTGTATTCACAAACTACATAGAGTGTATCTGAAGCGTTAGAAAACCAAGGACAACAACAAATGTCTACAAAAACCGTGTTAAAAGAATCATAGATATTCTGAATTTGGAGTAGTTAGTTGATGCGTATTATTATTTTCATATAGCAATGATATTTCCAGCTAATTGTTTCATTGCATGCACAGTGGAAACAACATTGACTTTGTGCTGTGGAATGAAATGGCTTTGAACTTTGACATGGAATTATATGAAGCACTTTCCAAGCCTAACTAAATACAGTTAGCTTATGTAGGGTATCGGCATATGGAGAGGTAATTTTAAAAAAATGCCTTTCGTACATATGCGCGAAGAATATTTATTAAATACATAATCTTTGTGTCTTGCCAATTATAGGACTCTAGTTGGCGGCAACTCCAACAACTCATTATTATTTAAATTCAACCATTCCAAAAATTAAGGATGCAAATGTCGAGTAAGTAAAATAAATTAATTTTTTGCTAGGAGTTAACAGTTATACGACTGGATTAATCGTGTACACGCATTAAATAGGTATATACAAAGGTTTGAGATAAATCCACTGCTGAAGATCGAAAAAGAGTGTTGTGATGATACGGAAAAAGAGCAAATAAGAAAACTATTTCTTTTAAACGAGTTGTTACAACAGAATCCTTAGAGCTATCTAGTAACCGGCAATAATTTCTTTATTCCAATTTTGGTTGCAAGAGTAATATTTAAGTTATAATATAAATTGGTTGTTTAATCAGTTTTGCTAATTTGTAATCATACATTGATTCATAACTTAATACATTTGGCATTTAGTGAGACTAAAATTTTGTTATACTTGTAAGGATAGGATTCTTCATTCTCGTTCTTTCTTCAAGCTTATTTTATTATGCAAATTCAAAATAATGTTCAGGAAACTCATGGTTCGGTATATTCTGAATGTCTGTAAACCTTCCAAAAATCAGGGACGTAGAAGGCTTCAAAGTTTATTGATATTTTTTACACTCCACATAGCTGATATTTGATATTCGATATGCCGCACTTTTCTGTAACAACTGATCAAAGTCTTGCCTATCACGAATATCCATGTTGGCATGAATAGCATTGCCATATATAAAAAACATATATTTTATGTCATAATTTTCATAAAAACCATAAAAAGGCCAAATTTTTAACAGCATCTCTTAACAAACAGTTTGGACACGGTCTATAACAACATGAAACATGCGAACGCATAAGGTGACAGTATAAGCCGCCAAACAAAACTCCCTACCCAAATACGACACCACACAACTGGCAAAACACAAACATGTTTTAATAATTTAACTTTCCAGCGTACGAAAATCAAAAACACATAACGACAAAACATCACATATTTTTATGCTAAAAAATAGGTGTAAAAAATCATTGGACCAAACTAAAAAGCATTTGCTTTTAACCAAAAACCACTACAAACATGATAAAGCAACTAAATATGTGAAAAAGACACTAATATCGGGAAGATAAAAAAGCAAGAAAACAATATACGACTTTCTTAAATACCTTACATCGATATACATTTCACCCGCAGTCATAGAAGTTATCTGACCGACGAATTGGCACACTAAACTGTCTACTTTTTCTTACGCAGCAAGCCAACATCATACAAACTCTTTTACATAGCAAAATAAAAGACTGCATGCAATTTTCTGAAAACAACAAATTACCGCATAAGAGGTCATGAAAACATCATAGCAATCTAAAACAACATTGGTTAACTCAGACGAATACACATTTCACTGGCAATCATAAAAATTGCTAAATCAACTAAATGACACACTAAACTGTTTAGTTTTTCTTACGCAGTAAGCCAAGCTCATACAAAGTCAATTACACTACAAAACAAAAGATCACATGCAATTTTTTTAAGCAACAAATTACCGCAAAACAGGTCATGAAAATATCATAGCAATCCAAATGCCAACAAAACTAAATGCACATAGAACTACCAAAACACAACTAACCTAAAGCAAGTCTAAGTTTCTTTTACCACAAAATGAAAGGGCATCAGTATAACAAAAACTAATATAGCAGAAAAAGAATGTAACAATCTACTAAACATGTGCCTTATTAAAAAAATAGTAGCAATCGGTCATCGCTGCAAAATTAAAAAATGGCTCAACCAAGAGGATGGCTATACCTCCCTGCCAAGTAGCATACAAAAAACCCCTGTTGGTATCAATGTCAACACGCTTCTGGCTATCCATGTTCGGTAGACTCTTGCTTCGATTGTTTTGTTTACGTCGGCCATTTTAAAATCACTGGTAACCGTTGCACTTGTAATAATCGCCATCCTGCAACAAAATATATAATCATTAAACAAGCATAGAAAAGATGCCGCCGCATGTATCCTTCACAACGCAGAAGCAATAATCTCTATATTCTGGAAAAAAAATTCACTTCACAAAATGCAATTGCAGTATTTGCATATTTTCTTAGAATTCCATATCTAAATATAAAACTAATAAGCAAATTAAAAAAATACCTCAACACCGAGAAGAAACGAAATAAAGCATAACCATACATGTTAAATGGGAAACACCAATTGCTCTTATAAAACAATAAAAAAGCAAAACTATTAAATATAAAAATGCTTTCTTTAACCGAAAAGACTATCCTAAAAGTGCAAAAACAACCTACACCACTTGTCTTGTGCCAAAACTATCCTAAAAGGGCATAAACAACTTTTGCCACCTATCTTATATCATAACATGCAAATGAAACAGTGGTATACATTAATAATCACATCCATAAGAATTCAACAACAAATGTCAGGATCCTAATAGTTAACATTGCAAAAATAGTTTAAAACCCATAAACAGAGCAAACGATAAATACAAAACAATCTTCAGTATTATTACTCACAACATCACCATTAACCAAACACATGCGCATTATCGTCATTCAAAAACAGCAAGAACACAAAACAAAGCAAAACCATACCTATACACACCTCTATAACCATGCAACAAAAATCAACAACAATTTGCTATCAAGCTCGGTCTTAACCAAATACATACATGCACATTATCGTCATTCTAAAAAAATCCCAGAATAAGCAAGATTAACTCGAAAATAAAAATAAACCTCAAAACAGAAACGAATGTTAAAAACATTAGTCAATTAAAAAGGATATAAAACCCTTCATAACACTAAAACAATAACCTAAACTCGACCAAGAACTAACTTCAGTAATAAGAATTTAGGTGAAAATTCTTGAGGAAGCTATACATACCAAGAGAGTTGAAACAGTGACCGTGCATGAAGGTTACTGAAAGAAAGACCTGGACACACGGTTTATATATGGAGCCAAATCAAGGTGGGTAGAGAAGAATCGAACTCTAAGATAGTATCCCATTAAGGATGCAAAAATGTTTAAATGCCCCTAGTAATAACCCACTTAATCTAAATGACACACTAACACTCAAAATGACCACATTAAAGGCCATATTAATGGCAAAATGACGTCGTCTACACGCCTAATGTATAATAGGTTAATTTATGTAAACAAATCTTGTTAAAAAAAGTTTTCTAAGACTCTTTGCATTGTGAATATGAGGAAATACAATGACACAAGGTAACTTTACATTTTTGTGAACCAATATAACACTTATTTGGAACTTCACTAATTTTTGTAGCATATTGCTAAAATTAGAAGACTAAATCACTTTTTCCTAATTTTGGCCTTCTGCATGTATTGCACACCCATTTCTAACATATATATTATTATTTTTAATAGGCTAATACACCCTTAACATCACATAATGAGTCATATCTCTTCCCACGCACATCTGACCTTGTTGTAAGTTGCAACGTCTTCACCACCGTCTAATTTTGATCAAGATGACAATTAACTCGTCCATTTCGATGAGCATTCAGACGTAGTAATATTGGAACCACCAATTAGAACTATAATTATACATTTGATGCGGCGGATTGCAACACTGAAGTTTTACAATCCTCCTAGGCAGAGTACATAATCGTTGCACTGTAGTATAGGCAATACTTGAGGGATTGAGCGTTCTCTAAGGGAATAGCGAGGTAAGTTCGAATTGTATGTCACTAACATCTAAGGGTTGAGAGATGATTATTTTAATGTTTTTATGTATTTTAGAAAGCAAGTTAAAATCTTGGGTTTTGAAAGAAGGGTTTTTAATCTAATGTATAAATAATCCAAAATGCAAGAAATGTAAACTGGTAGGAAACTCATATAGGCAAACAAACGTGCTCGCTTAATCATGTACTACTCCCTAGTTACTCTAACTTATTGCCCGTCACCCTCGTTATTTTAATGCGTAAGTATTCCCTTAATTCAGCAACGAGTTATTCAAGCTCGCATTCTATATGATAACCTAGTCGGGCGTTACCTGTCAAACACGCTCCCTCCTAATAGTCAATCACGCGCAATATATACTTAAGAAGAAATCTACCTAGTATTCAACTAGTTATGAAGAACTAATTTTAGGTTTCATCTAACCTAATCACGTTTCTTTAGACGTCTATGCTAATGTAATATTCTATAGCTAGTTTTTTAGAGCCTAACGTGCACACCACTAACAAGAATCAATAAAATCAAAGATTACAAACTAGGTTTCATGCAATCATAAGTAAACACTAATTAGTTTAGCCTAGCATGTTAATAAAAGCGAAAAACAACATATAATCAAACAACACATAGATATATTGAATGATTAAATGGATAAAGAGACTTCACTTCAATTAAACATGTGAGTATGTGAGTACCAGAGGGTTAGAACCCCTAAAAATTATCCAAAGTTAGTGCACTAAAAGTTCTCCCAAGTTTTCACACGAATAATTAGAACAAAGGGGTTGTATTTATAGAATTAGGGCTCTGACGACATCGCTAGTGCTTTGTGACATCGTTAGCCCATCAAACCTTTTAAGGGTTTCTTTTGTCGGCTATTTGTGATGCGTCGCTACGCTTTGTGACACCGTTACTATGAACTTGTGACGGCATCAACCACTTCTTGTGACGCCGTCTCCACACACTGAGAAGTCACACTTTTCGTCCAAAAATACACTTTGTACGCACATTTGGTAAAGACATCAGGATGGGAGTCGCCAGCTTGAAAAGTTATGTTTTTGTCTAGTTTCTTTCCGAATCGAGCTAAAGTTTCGTGCTTTTCTTCCAAGTGCTTCTCAAATTCTAAAAAAATAGAAATGATTAAGTACAATATTTGGGCATATTTGCATGATTTTAGAGGTTAAATGACCTAGAAAAATTATATAAAATAACACATCATCAACATTTCAAAAGGAAACTGAATCAATACATTAGTTAAGGAATAACTAGGTTAGCACTACTTCTCCCATTGATTAGTTCACAACATTTCATTTTTGTAACTAGTTTTAAATAAGTTCTTTAATTTAATCATGAGATTTATATTGTTTTCTTAGAATAATAATAGACAACTCAAATAGATAGACTGCCCCTTAGCTCTTGGGACGACCTCGGATTTACCAATCACTACATTACACACGATCAGGTACACTACCCGTTAGTGCTTGTAGATCATAGGTAGACGAGAAATATAAATTTAAAACTTGATCTAAGATCGAGTATCAAGTTTTTGGTTTCGTTTTTGGGAATTTATAGAATTTTAATTTGAGTTTTTCATACTTTTGTATTTTTCTACAAAATTTCTTCTTGTGCTAGTGCTACTTGTCTTCTTTGAATTTTCTGATATGGGTGACATGGATGTTGACAAGTTAACTATTGAAGAACCCCTAACAAGAACGAGAGACGACGTTAGTCATGGAATCATTAAACTAAAGTTTTAGGGAAACATTTAAATTTTGGAAACAATGTATAAAGGAGCTGAAGAAAAATATGTTTTCCGGAGGGGATAATAAGGAAGCCCATGACCACCTAATGAGTGTTATGAAGATCGTTGACTTATTCCGTACACCAGGGGTATCAAGAGATCATGTAAAGTTAATGGCTTTTCCGTTTACTTTTAATGGGAAGGCAAGTGAACAGAGAAGGTTGTTACTAGCGAGAACAATCACTACTTGTGAATTGTTAAAGTAAGAATTTTTTGATGAATATCACCCTTCGATAAAGATCATTAAACAATTTGAGGAAATTAGAGCGTTTAAACAAGAGATTGGCGATCTCTATATTGTGCATGAGAAAGATTCAATGAATTGCTATTTAAATGCCCAAAACATAAATTAAATAAACATGATAAAGTGTAAGTTTTTATCATAGACTAGACGTAGCCACTCGACAAATGGTAGACTACAAAGGACCTATTCCTATAGTGACACCTTCAAAGGGACTTGATGTCATTAAAGAAATGGTCGAGCATTCGTGAAAATGACACGATAGGACATGGAGGGGAAGTTGTGCAAAATCCAAAGTGGATGAACTGGACTTCATATTTATTAAAATTGATGATCTCGAACACAATATGACATTCATCAATGATGAAGTTCGAGCTGCTTAATATAGGTTTGATACCTCAATCTAAAGGAGGATCTCGAGTCTTGAAGAGACCTTAAATAAATTCATCATGGAATCCTCAAAAAGACAAAAGGAAAATGATACATTGATATGGAACATTAAAAAGGGATATGATAAGGCTTTTGAATCTCAAGGTGTATCATTTAAGAAATTGGAGATCTAAGTTGGAAGGCTAGCAGAATTAGATCAAAACAGAATTATTGGTGGTTTACCTGGTGCCAGAAGATGGAATATGACATGTATACCTTGCAAACATGTTGTGGCAACAATTTGGAACATGTCACTTAACCATCAACATGTTGGCTTACCAGAAGAATGGGTCCATCCATGTTATAGGTTAGATACTTGGAAGACATCGTATTCATTTAAAATCAACCTAATTAAAGGTACTATCCATTGGCCTAAGTGCAATGTACCAACCATAATCTTGCTACCAGAACATCAACCACAAGTTAGGAGACCAAGGAAAGAAAGGAGAAAGTCAAAAGCTGAAAGGGATGTTTTGAAGATAGTGAAGTATGGTAAGCTATCAAGGAAGTACAAGACTGTTATTGTGACAAATTATTAGGAATTATATTTGAGTTGATAAGACAAAACATATGAAAGATGAAGGACTTAAAAGACAAAGGATGAATTCTTCAAAAGATGAAAGATTACAGAAGATTTCCTAGAAGATAATTGTAAAAATTAGGAAGATATGTTTTATTTCCTAATACTTATCATTTGTAAACCTAATATCTCTAGTATATAAAGAGATATAGGTTGTATAGTTTTCTGTGTGTCAAAGAGGTAAACACCAAAAAAGTGTGTGTGTGTGTGTTCTAGGCGTCAAGTTCTCTAAGGAGACGCCTAGGTTTAGTGTTTTAGCCTTAAGGATCTTTAATTCCTTGTTATAGTTTAGATAACACGTTCTACCATTGATCAAGGTAGAATTGGGGCTTGTAGTAGTCATGTATTATAGTAAAGATAATGATGAAAACCTTGTTGAATATCATTGTTCTTATGTTAATTTCGCTATACATATTCTATGTTCAATGTTATTGTTAATCCTAGATATAAGATCTAAACAATCTGAGCTTACAACGATCTTTAGGTTTCCACACAAATGCCATAGCAAAGGTCACAATTCAAGAAGTTGTATTGTGCCTAGAGTTCCAAGGTCCTACAGGTTCACAGTTAAAGAAAATATCAATTGGTGATGGTCCTACAGGTTCACAGTCAAAGAAAAGATCAAAGAGGGAAGCTACAAGCTTTGCAACACAGACAGACAAGGGAAAAGCACCAACAATAGATGATGAAGTAAAAAAGAAGAGAGTATCAAAGAAGAAAGTGATTGTCTTAGGTGGATGTTTAGTGTTTATGTCTGTTATGTACAATGTCTGTTTAATATGTATGAAAGTTATGCATAATGTCTATTAAGCTTATGTGTGTTTTTAAGTGTCAGTCAATGAACTTTAGGTATGTTTTAAACTGTCCTACGATCTGTTAAGTTGTTTTGAATGTTCGTGGCATTAGTATTCCTTAAAACTTAAGTGATGAATGTTATGTTTTCTTCTAACTTTAATTGTTTGAAATGTTAGTTTTTGGTAATGGAGTCATTCTTGAGTATATGTCAAAACTTACTTTCATTACAAACACAAAAAAGAACATGAGTATGCCTTAAAAATGAATTAAATTTTAATTGGTTTGACTTTACTAGTTTGATAATGGGTTATTGTTCAGTATGGGTCAGAACTTACTTTCATTGCAAACACAAACACAGAACATGAAAATCATGAAAATCCTAAAGTTACTCGCTTTCATTACATAACATACAAAAGACATACATCTTGGTCCCAAAACATATCTAACATTAAACCCCAAAACACATATTGACCTTAACATCTATCTAGGTCAATATGTTGTACATAACAAACACAAAAACTAAAACTCATGAAATAATAAGACACTTTTTCAATCTTGATCTTTCTTGCTTAACATTTTGTAAAAGTGATTGATGGTTGTTCAGAGACCTTAATAAACTAGGTATAATTACTACATAACGAGGACACATTTAGGGTCTACCCAATCAATAAATCTGTTACATACATGTAAAATAAATTTAAACAACAAATAGTTACTTACACCAAGATTATCTTTATGTTTTTCTTTAGTTAAACATAAACCTTAAATTCTTACCATTTTGGGAGAACCATAAGACCTTCATCCTGGATTTTGATTTGTCCATGATGTTTAGATAACTTCAAGTGCTCTACAAAAACATCTAATCATTTTCTTGATTTGATTTGACTGGATCTGAAAGTGGTGGTGGAAGGAATAAATAAAGAGATTTTTTGTGAGTTAGGTGGGAATAATAAAGTTTGAGGGATTTATTAAGGAAAAAGGCCAAAAACTAGGGAGTGTTGAGAAAGGATGGGTTTACCCTCAGTTAACAAGAATTAGAGGACCTAGTTAGATGGAGGGACAAACGACAGAAAATGTTTGCCACTTAAGGTTGGACGATGCAATTTTTTCGATCAAAGGACGATAAGCCGCGGTCACCCCAAACCATAAGAAAAAATGGTGTAATTTACTCTTTCTAAAACCATTTACATAATACATTGGTTAATACTTCACGAAAGTTTGACAATTTCATTTGACTTCCAAGTTAATACACTTACTATTCCAAGTTAATACACTTACTAGCCAATCACATAAAATCTTCAAACTTATAAAAGTCTTAGCCAAACTTATCTCATGACATTCTAATAATTATATACATAGAACCCGGTTTTAGGTGTAACAAATCTATCCCTTTATTATGATTTCATCCCCAAAATCTATTGCTTAAAATTTGCATCCATTCACAAAACTTATCAATATCTTTAGACCTCATTATATCTTTTTATGCCAGAACTTATCATTTAATTCCTACGTATTAAAAAGAATATATTTGAAAAATATTTTACATTTCGTGACATAAAATTAGGTGTAGCTCGTGCCACACCCAACTCCTCAGTGTGTCTTTCATCGAGTACATGGTTGTTTATCCATATAACCATTATCAATGCCCTTTTTGCATCCATTTCCCCATATCGATTACATCCTTTCGTGTGAAGCATCGTGGATGAAGTTAAGCGTCTATGGTGATGATGCTTGAACTACAAATGGTTCTACATGGACACTAGATTAAAAGATAAGGTGATGGATGTAAAAGTGTAATGTCGTACATAGGCTCACTCATGTTTTCCGGCCAAAATTTCCCAACTATAAGGCACATGCATCTTTTTCTCCAACTTTTTAAAGAAAACATCTAGATGATCTGTTTCATTAGGTCTTGTGTTCCGAAAACATTTTCTCCAACTTTTACATGCAAGAAACCATATCATTCGATTTATTATCTCAAAGATGCTTCAACTACGAGTGCATGAACCATATAAGTTGCAAATCTATACATTATTATGTAATGAACTGTAATATTTTGCGACGTAATATGTTTTGAGTTAATGTAATGTATTTGTAGTGTAATGTATGGATGTTGTTGTTATGCAATGTAATGAGATGTTAAGATGATTTATAATAACTTTAAAAAAATTGATAAAAAGAAAACGTTAACTTAAAAAAACACTAAACAACAGTCAAAAAAGAAAAGTTTTACTTTTTGCTCTAACAAAAAAGTTTTTCAAAAGCTTTTTATCATTAAAGAAAAGAAATTTTCAGCAATTACTTGAGGATCTTCAAGTAATTAGCAATAACTTTTTATGATTCAATTACATTTTGATACATTTTTTGTATTAAATTTGATTTAGTCATTATAGGTAAAAAGGTATTGGAAAAGAGTTTGTCATAAAATATAATAAAGAAAAAAAAAGTATATTTTTCAACCAAAGTCCATCTAACTATTGTAAACGAAAAGAATATAGTTTTTCGACCGCAAAGTTAAAATATGATTTTAACTTCAAAGGACGTGATGTTTTGCTTTCTCCACATTTAGTCAAAAACACATTTGGTAAACAAGAAATTTGTTTCATGGCTAGAAGTCATTATAGATTTCTAACCAATTATCATTATTTCATATTCTAATAGGAGCACTACATAAAGCAATAAAGCATATAAAAAAACAACAAATAAAACGTGGTAAAACAAGAAATTTCTTTTATGGCTAGAAGTCGGTTTCTTTTATATAATAAAAGAAATTTTGAAATGAGAACTATCGTATTTTTAAAAAATAGTTATTTCTTTATAAAGTATAATTAAATTACTATTGTTTGTCTAAAATAAAAATTTTAATTAAGAAAAGCTTAATAACCAAATTATCATCATTTCATACCAGTGACGTACCAATGAAATAGAAGAGTATAGTTCTTACTTTTTGTCTTCAAATAATAAATGTTTTGTTAGTCTCGAAGTTTATCAAGCAAAGAAATATTCTCAGTGATATCCATTTCCATAAACGATTAATATTTCCATAAATAATAATTTTGTATGCATGTTTAGTGAGATAATAACCTTATCATTCCAACAAAATAGAACAGTGCATGCCATTATGTTACTTATTAAGGTATGCAAGGAAATTTTTAATAACTTGAATGTCGACTATGGATAGTTTTGGTGGTGATATCTTCTAGTTACGTTACGTACTCAACCTTTCGACAATATGTAGACCCTCTCTATACTAATATACTATACGTAGTTGCATGGTAGGTCCTTTTCACACTTTCCCAATGGGGTTAATAATCATGTTTAATCTTATCCGCCTATTAGCAGATTATACTACGTAGTTCTTTAGTATGATCAATTGAACAAGTAGTTCAAGGAATATATACTACTATAAACCTTGATCAAGTGGATTGTGAGAATGTCGAATGAAAGTTCACTTTAATTCGCTGGCAGCCATGAATGTTCAACGCATGTGAATTATATCCTATTGTAGCCCACCATGCATGTGGTTAGATGTTTGAATTTGTCTTTAGTTTTTGTGTTTGTATAGTGGGTCCAGTTTCTTCATTGTGTGACTATTTCTCATGGAGCAATGTCTGGATTCTTTGTGTCACTTGTGCTTGGTTTGAGTCTTCGTGTTAGATACCATTTTTGATTGCTTAGGTTAGGCAACAATTCTTGTTGATTTTACGCACACTAGGATGGTTAGCTTTCGTATGATGATGCATTTTCTGGAATAAATATAGGGGTTTGGTAGATAGGGTGTGAACCATGGCTCAGGAAATTGTTAAAATGTTGTTAAATGCAGTTAATTTTAATTTTAGCAACAAAGAAAGACATTGGAATAAATGAATAATCAGCGTGGATAAACTTAAATGGAATTAAACGACGAGGAACTGGAATTGATGCAATGGTGCTGCTTTAATCCTAGCTAATCAATAAATTCAAGATTGTGTTTACTGTAACGGATTAAAAGGGTGACGTAAGAAGATGGCTACAATGAAAACTGCGCTACTTTACAAAACAAAATCATCATTCAAAATATATATCAAACGTTGTATATCTGTTTGCAATTATAACTTGGGCGCGCAACAATCAATCAATTTCAAGAACATGTCACGGGTCATTTGAGCAGACCCAGTTTGACCCATGGCCAGTGTATCTCATTTCACAACATTATAGCTTTTTTCTATCGAAGGTGAATATTATAGACGTCTCTAGGAATTAAGTATAGAAAAAAACGATTAATGAAGGTTACGTGAAGTATTTTGAAGGTCGTGTAGTGTTTTGGCCATAACGCCTTCATACGAACTCTGTTTTAGGTTATTCAAAAGGAAACGAAAAGGAACCCAACTCGACCAAAACCCTAACCTATCACCACTTGCCATTTTTGTACGACTTTTAGAGGGGTTTCTACCCACCCAAAGGCTATCAACATCAAGAGATCAAGGTTTAACGCATCATAATCATTAGGTTAATTCTGTTTGATTCTATTCATACATTAATCATGTTTCATCTTTCGAACTCTATTGTCCTTTGTATATTTGTTGTTACGAGAGACTAATCCTTTTGTGCTTGTTTTGCTATGAACCTATCACTACAAGAAAAATGGCTTTTAGGGACCAAACTTTTTTAGGACTACGAAAAAGAGTCCCTACAAGTCCACTAGACGACAAAAAAACCAATTTTGTGGCCTAATCTTTGACCAGTATTTTTAATGACTACATATGTGATCTTTAGGGACTACATGTAATCCCTAACACTGTGTTCTCGAGATTAAATTAGAGAAGAAAAGAAAAGAAGAGGAACAAAAACATATTTGTGTGGAAAAGAAAATGAAGGAAAAGGAAGGGAAATTTGAAGGTTTTTTGTTCTAAATCTTTCCTCTCATATTTGGGCGGATTGGGAAGGAAAGTGTTTATATTGACAAATTTACCCTCATTTCTTCCACCCCAGATAGTCTTCAACCGCTGTGTAATCTTCATTTTTTCAAAATAAGAAACTAATAAAAGTCCGGCTGCAAAATGACGCATCGTTGTTTTTATTCAGCGATTATCAGGGCTAGTGATTTCTTGGGTTTTCTTGGGTTTGCACATTGCCAATTATATTCACGACATGGACCAGCATATTTTTTATGCGAATTTTTACTCGTTAGTTTGATTAAAGAATATTTTAAATAAAAAGGTATATTAACCACAAATGGCTTATTAAAAAAATTAGATTAATATGTTTAAAGGGCATAAAAGTAAATTTTTATGTTTCTTTTCTTTCTTTCTTTCCTACTAATTTCAAACTCGAGAGCACAAGGTGCATAGTAGATTTTCTTTCACTATCTTTTCTTTTCCTTTCTTTTCCTTTGTTTTCACTCCTTTAATAACTCGAGAACATAGCGTAAAGGTTTGCTACATGACAAAATAAGAGTCTCATAATTTTTTTAGTTTGACTATCACTTATCGGGACAACTCGTTGTCCTTAAAAGTTTGATGACAAAAACAAAATAGTCAAAGTCAAAAAAAAATTAGTCCCATTGGAGGGAATTTTTGGCGCCCAATTTTTATGGGACAACAAGTAGTCACTAAAAAAATAGTGAAAAGTCAAAAAAAATTAGTACGAGTGGAAGGAAATTTAGGCGCCAAACTTTAGGGGACTACATGTAGTTCCTAAAAATTTGTCATTAAAAGTAAAAAAAACTAATAATGTGATTAAAATTAATTAAAAAATATTTAAATTTATAAAAGATAATTTAATATTTTTTTTATTACCCTTGTTTAAATAATTATTACGAACTTTAAAGAATACTTTAATTAATTAGCTAAGGGTAAAACTGTCATTCTGTCAAAAAGTAAGAGAGAGAAAACAGTAATAAATGCACTTTTATTAAATTGTGTGTTTTTTGTCAGGGACAATAATTTTGGGACGGAGGGAGTTGATATATTATATATATAATATTTACTTTATTTAATGATTCAATATATAATATATATAAATGGATATGAGAAAACATAATTTTGGTTGGAAAACCAGAAAACCAAAAAAAACCAAACAAATGCACTAAAAAAATCAAAACAGATTCCTTAATTTTTTCAGGCTAAAATTTTTTTTTCAGGGCAAATATGACTCGATTTACCTCTGTGTAAAAAACCCAAAAAAAACCAAAACAGATGCCTAAAAAAACTAAAAGATACCTAAAAAATCTTTTTTATTTAGCCTGGAAAAATTAGGGCATCTGTATGGGTTTTTGGTTTTTACAGAGTAAATCGGGGCCATATTAGCCTGAAAATATATTTTTAGCCTGAGAAAATTAGGGCATCTGTTTGGTCTTCTGAGTTTTCTGGGTTTTTAGCAAAATATGGTTTTATCTAGAAACCCATCCTCCTATATTTATTATATATATTATATATATATATATATATATATATTTAATATATTATATATATATATATCTTATATATATATTGTAAAAGATAAATAAACATTATGTTGCATAATTATATGTTTTAAATTTTTTTTTTAGAGTGCTGGATCCTCATTGTTAAATTTTATTTTGAAATCATGAAAAGAAACAAAGGAAAAGAAGAACATACATATTACTCCACTACCTTTTCCTAATGTTGGGTTTTATGATCTAATTAACAATTAAATTAACACGAGTACGCAGCGGAATAAATGATCACGTGTAGAACATAATAATTAACAAGATAGAAAACATGTACCTTTTAGCACGAAACGATACACCGTTTAAAGGTAACCGTTTTAACACTCCGTTTCTATATACGCGTGTGTATAATACAACGCGTAACCATGGAATCAAATGTATGACTTCCTCCTAAGCTTCACACACTATACGTTCTTAGCAAACAACGAGGTATGCTAGTACTAATAGTGTTATAACAAACGCTCTCTTTCGTCTCTTAATCTAGCAACTTTTACGAACATGAATCACCAAAAGGTGACTACGGAATTTAAACGAAAGCAAAAGGACTGTCAGTATGTTTGTTTGATTGCGAAGACACAACCACAGATTCCAAGAAACTTGAATCCGTGTCAACAAAAAGTGGCAAAGAAAGGTCGATTCCTTTAGGTTTAGTTTATTTATTAAGTTATATATTAATAAAAATAAAACTTAAAACATATTTATTAGACTTGATCTTCTTAATCCTTGTGGGGATTTACTTCTCTTGCTACTAAGGATTACAAACTAAAGAACCAACCCTTTTAAACCTTCGGTTTATTAAATAAATTAGTCCCTCCGTTTAACCATTAAACGTTTTAACTAATTATTTAATACTCCTTAACTTTTAAAGATCATTCTGTTATACATTATTAATATATTTACATTAATATAAAAAATTTTTCGTCATTTAACATATAAACGTCGTGCGTCCCTTAGGCGCAAAAAATATTTCCGGACATATATTCATTCATATCATGGGTCATAATTCCAACAGCTCCCACTTGGACATGGATGAATAATAATAATAAAATTGGTTAGCGTTAGCAACAAGCCAATGCTCCCAACTAAAATTCGATAGTGTGGTTTCACTGGCATGAAACAAATTGATTTATAAAATTTACAATCCTTTGTTTCCGATACCGTTGTTAAATTGGATATGGATAGTCATTCCATGTTTAACGATTCTGTTTCCATATATGAAGTAAATCACAGATTACTGTAAAATCAATAAGGACATATTCTTCTTGAGTTTTCAGGTCACGGCCATCCACAATCTGATTATTTCTATAAGGGGTGCCCAGTTGTATCTTTTTCAAACAATTTGAAGGAACAAAATTCATATTGACTACAAGTGTTCCTCAGTCATCAGAACCTCTAGGTTACACTGGAGATTTTTGTGTTGCCTGATATGTGTCAGTTTGTCCCGCTCCTCTCGCGCTCTATGCCGTGGAGATATGACATGACCGATCATCTAGACCTTATATTCTCAATCTTAACCGCTCTAGAAATCTCACGATCACATAGAAGAAAAGACTTATCGAATATCCACATATGCCTAACACTTGGCCTCTCAAAGTCTAGCGTTAATTGTTGATAAAGTTGCAGTCACAATGTGCAGATTGTGTGTTTCCGGTGATTTTGTCACGATGGTGTGTGGACAGGTGTCTATCTATGTCAACCAGGGACGGGAAATCCAAAATATTCTTTTCATGATAGATCTTGTGAGTTTGGTGGGACTTATCCTCAAGATCTCCATATAACCCATCTCTCAGAATTGCCTTAGTTTAACAATATTTTCAATAGTGTTAATCCGACAACGGTTTAATTTTAGAATAATACATTTATCAGTTCATGGATTTAAACATGCACAAAAATTAGGACACATTTTTAATATAAAATTAACAAAATTCCAACGTATCATTATCATAATTAAAAATTGTTTTACAATCACTTATCCAATACTATACAAGATCTACTAGGAAACTACTAGATGGACGAAGCCACTTGCACTGGCATGTTGAGTAAGCTTCCTAATTTTGGATAAAGCCTTTGTAAAAGGATCAGCTCGAATTGTTTTCTGTGTGAAACTTTAGTATCCTTATTTATGCCCTGTTCAACCACAATCGCGAAATTAATGATATCGTCTTTGTAGTGTTGGCGCCTTTCTGAACTCCGGTTCATTAGCATCAATGAACTGCAGCTGAATTGTCGCAGTACATATTCAAAGGTTATTTAATCGTTGGTACAATCCATGCCATTGAGATAAATTTTCCGATACAAACAGCTTCCATGGCAGCTTCTGTTGCAGATATGTATTCAGATTCGTAGCACGAATTGCAGTGGTACCTTTGCTTGGAGCTCTTTCCAATCACTGCGCCTCCATTCAAAACGAAAACTTATCTTTGTTTGAGACTTTAATGTCATCTCTATCAGTCTCAAATCAGAATCGCAATAGCATTCAACTCTAAGTTCTGTGATAGGAATTTACATCATAACTGAACTTGTCTTTAGTATTTCTTAATATTATTGAATGTTTTTACAGCAGTCTATTGAGGTTAACCTGGATTCGGCTTTGAAAAGGGCTTGTCATATTGTGCTGCGAAACGCAACATCAGGTCTAATGCATTAACGCATACATGATGGACCCTACAGCCGTAGCTTAAAGGTACATTTTCATGCGATTTACTTAGTTAGGAGTTTGAGCACCTTGTGATTTGTCAAGTCATGTCTTTCTTGCATGGATATGACCAGTTTGGAATTATCCATTTTGGATCTCCTATAAGTTCTTACCCATGTAAGTATGTTGACAAAGTTTCCTTAAATCGCTTCGATCTATCTCTATAGCTTTTGAGATTCAAGAATAAATGCTTGCCTTTCCCAAATCCTTCATGGCAGAAACACTTTCCAAGATAATCCTTACACTTTGTAAACTTGGAATGTGATTTCCCATGATTATTATGTCATCAACATACAAGATGAGGAATGTAACATTACTCCCACTAGCTTTTGATTTACAACAAGGCTCATCAAGATTTTGAGTAAATCCAAACTTTTGATTTTCTCATTAAATCTTTTATTTCAGCTTCTTGATGCTTGCTTAAGACCATAAATGGATCTTTGAAGCTTGCATACTTTTCTGGGATGATTAGGATCAACAAAAACTTCAGGTTGCCATAATAGATGATCTATCATGGTAACCATTTATGAAGGCAGTTTTAACTTCCTTTGCCATATCTCATCAATATAGTATGCTGCTATAGATATGAGAATCTAATAGCTCTATGTCAGCGGACAGGTGGAGAACATTTCTTAATAATCAACCCCGTAGAGTTGATGTGTAACCCTTCTGCTAGGACAAGAAAAGAGCTTTATAGACGTGTACAATACCATCCATGTCAGACTTTTTCTTAAAAAGCCAAATGCTCCCAATGGATCTTAAACAAGGTGGTTGTTCGACTCAGGACCCAATACACATATTGTCCATAATGGATTTCGTATCTCCGCATTCTAGATCTATTCACTTACTGAGTTTCTGAATCTAACAATTGGCGGGTATTTATAGCTAGCAGGTCATAATGATCACCCTTGACTATGATCTCCACCTTTACATTTAGACATAAGCATGGCTTGGAGCTACGATGTGTCACCTTTCGGACCTACGAATCAGGAATCACTTCTCTTCGCGCCGTCGGTCTCCTCACACTCCACTCTTGAGAATAGTTGCTAATGATTTAAGAAGGTATTTTATCGTCTTCTTCTTGAATTTTTCAAGATCTAACGCCATCACTGATTTCTTGATTATGAGACGCTTTTAAAAGAATTCAGTTATACTTGCAACAATATTTTGTTTTAGGTTGAGGTAGTAGAAATGAGTAACCTATTGTTTCTTTGGGTATCCTATGAGATACACTTACAGATCTTTGTTCGAGTTTGTCTGGCGTGTATTCTCTCTTCACAAGAGCCTCAAATCCCCCCACCAACCTATAAGTAAGACAGTTTGGACTTTTCCATACCACAATTCATATGGTGTTTGTCAACTTCTTAGTTGAAACTTATTGAGTATGCGTGTTGCTGATAAGAGCATAATCCCAAAAGGATAAAGGCTGAGTTGTAAGTATTATCATAGATCGCACCATATTCTAGTAAAGCTGGTTTCTCCTATCAGACACTCAATTATGGTTTGTGGTGTGTATGGAGGTGTAAGCTGTTGAACAATTCCGTTGCTTTTAGATAATCTTTTAAACTCTTGGTTAATGTATTCGCCACACGTTTGATATTTATGCCTTTATATGGTCTTACGAGTTGATTTTTAACTTCATTTTTTAAACACTTTTTGAACGTTCAAAAAACCTTTTCATGTTTATGTTGTAAAAAGATAAACATAACCGCATAACGAATATAATTCATCTGTGCATATAATGAAGTAGATAGCACATTGTTTAGAAACATGTCTAAGTGGACCAACAAAACATCAGGAGGTATCTATTCTAAGGAGCTCTTTTCCCTTTTCGTTACTATGAAGGAAAGGTTTCTGTGTCATCTTGCAGATAAATACAAGATTCATCCATTCTCTGCCCATCCCATCCGTTGCATTTTAACAACCCAATCTTCGTCTGCAGCTGTTTAATTAGTTCTTGTTTTATGAGCAGACGACAGTGCCATAGATAAGTGGAGTCCAAGTTATGTTGATCTTTCATTGCTAATTTATTAAATAGAATTAACATTTGGTAAGATCAGCATAGCAATTTAACATAAATACATTATAAGGGAAACTAACATTAAAATAATACGAAACACCAAGCTTTGAACTGAACATTCCACAATCCGTAAAAAAACATGAACAATTTCATTGTACATACCAACGAAGAAACTGAAACTATACCTCTAGTTTATAGTGGTGAATAATGACAATTGTTAAACATAAAATCACAAGGCACATTAGGTAAAAAACTTAAAATTCAAATACAAGGGGGTTTCAAAAACTTCTAATTGCTTCATACTTGTGCACGAACACCAATGCCCACGTTACAAGATAAAGCGTCCTTGTTTCAGTTTCTTTTCGATCTAAATCCTGATTATGGAATAATTGTTAGTACACAACTGCTTAGTGTCATTCACCATGAGTTAATATTATAATTTTTTTTTTTTTTTTTTTTTTTTTTTTTTTTTTTTATTTGGAAAATAAAATAATTACTATTGTGAATATACACCGACAGAAGAACTGTCAGAGCAACTTTCGCTTCATTTTCTTTGCAACTCTTGAAGATACACAGGACAGTTCCTTTTCCAATGTCCTACCTCCTTACAGTGGTGGCAGGCATCATCCTTAGCTGGGCGCTCCTTAGCAGTAGACTTAGGGTTGTTGGGCTTGGGGATATAAACCTTCTTATCCTTTCCCTTGCCATTAACCTTATTCTTGCCTTTTGCATTAAGCGATTTCTTATTGGCCTTCTGGATTTTACCACTTTTAATCATCATTACTTGTGGTGTTTCAGCCTTCTTAGGTAAACCTTCTATAATCAAAACGCATAGCATGTATTTCACCTTATTGTCTTACCTATGTTATGCATATTGTACTTTCTTACAAATCCAATAAATCTTTAGTAAGGCCATAAGAATTAAGACTATCCGAGTATCACCTCGTCGGCTATCCGCCATATACGCTAACCCTACGACTGTTCCCGCACTCTCCGCCTCCCCATCACCGACCCTCACTCTCACATTAGTAAGGACATACACTACTTTCGTTTGAAGCATGGAAGATTGGATTAAGTCAAATTCTCCACTCCAGATTGTTTCTCAAAACATAGATCTAAGCTCCTGTAATTCTTGTCATACGGATAGTGCAATTCAACACCGTCTATGTAGTTCAGGATGTCATACTACAACGCATAAGACAAGAGCAATCTCAGTTTATGTGATCATCATAGAGACTGTCACTGGAAAGCAACAATGTTAGTTCTGCCACAGCCTCAAGGGCAGGGAAGTAAGGTTGTTCAATGACATGCATTTTCTTCAGACTATCAAGCTCTAAACTTAAGTCGTAAGGCCACCAAAACCAGTCATTGAAGTTATTAGAGAGAAGATTTTTCTTTTTCAAACCCATCGATGAAAGCGAATGGTTTATGTTTTGAACAGGTAGTGCCATTTCATAAATATAAAAAGTTTAATAATTAGTATTTTTCGAAATACTCCTTCTGAAAGAAAATTAAATTCCCATGTTTATTAAATAAAAAATTATTCCTAAGGTTATGACCAACTTGACCATACCCCCACCACATCAGTTGATATGGCTTTGCATGTGTATTCAAAAGGTAATCAACGATTGATCCATTCACCAAACTGTTGCAATTCCTAAACCATAGTGGGACTTCTTTATTACAAGATATCTAGTCAAGCAATGTTTCATCCCATCTATGGGTGTTAACAGGTCTAACACAACATCGCTAAGTTCGTCAATTTTTAAAAAAGTATTATGTAAAACACTCAGCGTTCACGGAAATAGCAGTAATAATTCCTTCCGTGTTTCAAATCTCATGGTCTCATGCATAGGTAAAGAGCATGATAGTTCTACAAGTTTGGTCTATATAAATTGGATGGCAAAAATACTTAGTTGAAAAAGGGGCGTATTTTATTTTTAGGTCAAATATGTACGAAGAAGCATGCATAGCATGCTTCGTAACATTTATTTTAATAAAAACTTTTACTCAATTATGTTATTATTACGGTTATCACCTATTATCTCCTTGTATCTTATAACTTTATTAAGTGAGACATTAAAATTGACGATTAATGTGTGTTTTAAATGTAAAGATTTTCTCATTTTATTCGCAAAGGGGGTGAAAAAAAGAAAAGAAGAATGGGAAAAAAAAAAAAAAAGATTAAAGATATGATTAAAAATAATTTCAACCCTTTGGACCATTCGGGCGACTTCCTCATAGGTATACAAGGTAGGAAACTACAACGTAGTAGGTATTATAGGGAATGGTATATTATAGACCCCGAAGTTCTTGATGAGTTCCACTCGGAACTTATCCTTGCCATACTATATAGTACTTTTGCAAATTACGTCATTGATAAAAAATTAAAACTTTAAATTTAAAACACATTCATGGACTATAAAATGTAGTCTATCATGGAAGAATTTTACACGGATGTTAGCGGATCATTTTTGACTCTTTGCAATTTTATAGTCAATGATTAAATTTATTTCGATAATTTTTAGTAATGTGTTATTTTTGTTTTCAGAACAAAACTTTATTATATTTTCTCACAATGTCAAGGACTTAAAATAAAAACCAATAAACATCAACTAAATAAATAAAATTTATTTAAACACACTTAACAATTTATAGGGCATGAAACCTTAACGTTTGATCCTAATGATTATAATAATAAAACATGCATTATATTCATATAAAGGCTCTTTCGTCCTTTTAAACTCCGGCCTCATACATCGAAAAAATCGATTGCGTTAGCCGAATACAAATTATTACCAATCAGACATAAAACTTTTTAACTATTTTTTAGGCCCCAACGTGATTCACAGTAATTTGGGTCTTTCTAAGAATTCTTGAATCAAGATTTACCAGTTTAAGGAAAATTTTAAAATTATGTGTATTTGAATCATATTTAAAACTAATCTTTTTACAAATTAACAAGATTATAATATCTAATATCATTCCCATGATTATTTGATGTATTTTTTACTGGATACGTATTAACAATTAACAAAAAACTTAAATCAATTAACAATTTAATATATTAATTTTTTTTATAAAATTGCTAACACCTAAATTTGTTCTAATTAATTTTTTTAACCTTCAAGATCACAATTTTTTAACAAAAAAAAAAATAATCAGCACACGGGGCATTTAAAAATTATTATGGAAACTTAATTTTGTACCAAATTAATTTTTGTAATTTAAAAATTTTACACGATGGCTCGTGATGCCATGTTGGGTTTTATGATCTAATTAACAATTTACTTTAACACGAGTACGGCAGCGGAATAAAGATCACGTGTTAGACCATAATTATTAACAAGATAAAAACATGTTACCTTTTAGCACGAAACGTTACACGTTTAAAGGTAACCGTAACTCCGTCTTTAATAGCGTGTGTATAATACAACGCGTAACCACTGGAATCAAATGATGATTCCTCTAAGCTTCCACACACTATTCGTTCTTAGCAAAACGGACGAGGTTTATGCTAAAGTATAGTAGTGTATAATAAACGATCGTTCTTCGTCTCTTAATCTACAATTTAACGAAACAATGAATAACCATAGGTGACAACGAATTTAACTAAAAAGCAACAAAGGGTTTGTAGTAGTATGTTATGTTTGATTTGCGAGACAGGACACACCAACAAAGATTCCAAGAACTTGATTACCGGTACATACATAAAGTAGGAAGACAGTCGATCTTTAGGTTTAGTTTTATTAAGTTATATCATAATTAAAAAAAAAAGAAAACCATATTTTTTATAGGACTTTGATCTTCTGAATCCTTGTGGGATTAATTCTCTTGCCTACTAGGATACAAAATAAACGAACAACCCGTAAAACTTCGGTTTATAAATAATTAGTCCCTCACCGTTTAACCATTAAACGTTTAATCAAAATTATTTGTACTCGTTAAAACTTTTTAACGATCATTTGTTATTCATTTAAAATATTACTGTAATATCTTTTCTCGTCATTTAACTATATAAAGTGTGCGTCCCCTTATGCTCGAAAATATTTCGGACATTATATTAATTCATATATAGTCATAATCCAACACTATACTTAGAATATAGAAAACGACATGCACCACGATTGCCCATTGGTCCACGTTAACAATGCTTAAAACAAAGAAGATTAGCTTATACTGGAATATAATAGCCTTATTGTCCACAATTGCCTATCATTTTACGGCATGATTTCGACATTATCAGATCGGAGGATTTTTATGTGTTATTTTGATGCATCACTTGACGTAACCGGTTTTAACAAATCACTTTATAGTAGCATAAACACTAAACCAGCTCGTTGCTATCAAACCTATACCAAATACTACAATAATATGAAAGAATAGCTATCGCATAATTCGTTTTTAAAAAAGTGTGCTATGTTCATCAAAACCGACTTCATAGTCACAATAATCCGATTGTATGTACACAAACGATTCAGGACAATGTAACGAGGGATTGAACTTAGGAACTTAAAAATATGTCTATTATTATTTATGCCATTTTGTTTATCATTAGGACTTAAGAATTTTATTATTGACTGTCATGATTTTACCCAGTTGTGTATGTTACACAACGATTCAGACAAAGTGAACGAGCATTCTTATGCTGACTCAAAAAGATTTCTCCGTGTTAAGGCAAGTGCTATTCATTTATCTCAAGACACATCCTTCTTTATGGTGCCGTATCGAATGGAACAAAATTCTTGCCATCAAAGTAAACTGTCATTAATTCTCTTCCATGAGCGAATTGTTTCATGGAACTAGATCTATCATGTCTGTGAAAGTAGGCATCGATCATGATGCAGTCGTGCCCAATTTGATAAGACAACATCGAATGAGAGAACCACATCTTGTTTGAGTGGTTCATGCAAAGTCAAATTGGTGAGGGTTTACATATCGCCAATATTTCAAGCCTCCGTGAACGCGTGTGCGAAATAAGTTGAGCGGATCCTAAGGTTTGAATAGCGGTTTGCGCGCAGCTGCGATGTCGAACGTATAAAGCTCTCGAGATTATTGCGAAAAGATAGCTTTGTGTGTAACGCGTCGCTCGGCGAGGACTCCTTTGAGAGAACTAGTAATAGAAAGTCACGGGAGCTGGTGATCATTCACGCACTTGTCAATAATATAAAAACAAAAGAAACACGTCACTCGCGTCGTTTTCTTCCGACCTTCCCTACGTGGCTCTCATCACCTCTACCTCAGGCGCAAATACTCTCTACTCCAAATCCTCTTCACCGGAGGCTTTTCGTGCTCTCAATTATATTATAAACCCAATTTTCTGTTGTTTAAAAAAAATATGGTGTATGTAATATTGGTATAGAACAAATGATAGAAAGTTGTAATTGACACTAACTTTTAATTTAGTTTAACCAACGTGGCTTTAAAAGCATGATTTAAACATGATAAATGGGTTTTGTTAATCTCTTAGGTAGAGGTTAAAGTGTATTTAATAAACATAAATTTTTTTAATTAACCAGAAAATGCAATAAAAATACATTAAATAAAACTTGTATATTATCTTATCTTGATCTGATTTTCTTTGTTAGAGGATACTTCGGGTGTGTTTGTTTTATTAAGACGTTTTGTCTCTGTATCTGACTACCACATCTTAGTTCTTACTGTTAAGAGGTGGCTATAAAGTCTCAATAAATAATATGTTTGTTACGTTGCTTAAATGATATCTCTTTCTACATTCAACGTTGGTTAAGTCAATTAAACGTTTTATTAAATTAAGACATATATGTGGACATGTAATCAAATGTTATCTTCTTCCGCCTATAAAACCTAAACTCATATTGTGGGTTTCTCATCACAAATAACATGGAATTTCATCAACTCGCCATTGCTCTTCTTCTAGCCATCAACTTGATAAATGGTAAAGCTTTACGTACTTTATATATTATATGCATGCATGCATGTTTTTTTAATATATGCTTATAGTTAATATAAACGATTTTGTTAAACGTTTTATTAAATTAAGACATATATGTGGACATGTAATCAAATGTTATCTTCTTCCGCCTATAAAACCTAAACTCGTATAGTGAGTTTTTCATCACAAATAACATATCTTAATTACAAACATGGAATTTCAGCAACTCGCCATTGCTCTTCTTCTAGCCATCAACTTGATACATGGTAATGTTTTACGTACTTTATATATTATATGCATGCATGTCTTTTTAATATAGTAACAAAAACTTATGCTTATAATATGAACGATTTTGCATGCAGGTGTTCATTCTGCTGTTTTCAACATAAGAAACAATTGCCCATTTAGTATCGCACCAGCAACATTGACCGGCGGTGGAGCAGCAGCGTCGACAACAGGATTCGAATTGGCACCTGGTGCCTCGAACAATATAAACATCCCTACACCTTGGACTGGTCGAGTCTGGGCTCGATTTGAATGTTCAAATAATGGTGGAAGATTCCAGTGTAACAGCGGAGACTTCTATGATGTTAGTAACGGTGCTGGTGCAAAACCACCTGCAACGCTTGCTGAGTTTACCATAGGAGGTTCAGGTGGAAAAGACTTCTATGATGTTAGTAATGTTGACGGTTTTAACTTACCGGTTTCTATTGTTCCAAACGGTGGTTGTGCAACAGCGGATTGTCCGGTTGATATTAACGCTCAATGCCCTTCTCAGTTCGCTCTGAGAAATGGAGCTGGTGCGACAATTGGATGTAGAAGTGCATGTGAGCAGTTTGGCACGCCACAATATTGTTGCACTGGTCCTAACAATACACCAAGCACATGCCCGCCAACAGATTATTCGAGGTTTTTCAAGAATCTTTGCCCCAAGGCTTATTCTTACGCTTTTGACGACCCTTCAAGCACTTTTACATGTAACACTGGTGCTAACTATGTCATTACATTCTGCCCATAAACGTCATGATATAGCTATTATAAATAATTATGGAATCAGTCCATAAACCTTTTAAATATATATTGTATATTTAGGATATCCTTTGTAGAGGATACTCCGGTTGTGTGTTTGTTTCATTAAGACGTTTTGAGTCTTAATCTGATTGTCACTTCTTCTTACTTAAGAAGTGTCTATAAAGTTTGAATAAATAATGGTGTTTATTTTATATAATTGTCTTATTTCTCTTTTTTATATAGTTTTAGTTTTAAGCTTAATCAAAATGGTATGGATTAAAGTTTTGGGTAAATGGACTTCAACTCGGGAAAAATACAATTAAACTATAAAATAATCTCACTTGGAACATCACATTAAAATTTTGTGACAATCGCGTGTATATTTGACAGATGATATGGAATTTCGATGTAAAAGAGGTTTTATGATATCAATGAAGGAATCAGTCCCTCTTAAACCCGGACTCACACCACACGAACACCAATCAAAACGGCAAGACTGGTTACAATGCTTTTATATATTGATAAGGGAAA
>BQNB010061569.1:3296-36432 GCA_026074375.1 Tanacetum coccineum | reverse complement strand
GTTTAAGAGGTGAAGGCTGCAATGCCAAAGACTTTTGGTTTGCTGCAATAGCCTAAGATACTTGAGTGAAAATGGGTTAGAATTACCGTGGATTTTATCACTAAATTGCCAAGGTCAAGTAGTAGGAATGATATGATTTAGGTGATGGTCGATAAACTAACCAAGTTAGCTCATTTTCTAGCTATACAAGAAGATTTCAAGATGTGAAGTTGGCAAGGATTTATATTGATAAGATAATAGCAAGGAATGGAATTCTGGTGACGATCAACTCAGATTGTGATGGATGATTTACCTCGTGGTTTTGGCAGACGTTGTAGAAAGTGTTAGAGACGCGATTGGATTTGAGTAATGCTTAGCATCCTCAAGCGGATGGAAAAAGTAAACGTATGATTTAGGCTTTGGAAGATATAATGAGGGCATGTGTTATTGATTTTGGTGGAAGTTATCATGCGAGCATTCGGTGTGCTCCGTTTGAAGCCTTGTATGGAAGGAAATGTAGATCGCATGTTTTGTGGGCAGAGATTTAAGAAAGTAATTCGATTGGACCTGAAATTGTGCAAGAAACAACTGATAAGGTTGTGTCGATCAAGGAAAAGTTAGAAGCAGTGAGAGATCGTCAAAAGAGCTATGCTGGTAATAGGCGTAAGCTATTAGAGTTCGAGGTAGGAGATCATGTGTTGTTAAAGGTGTCGCCTTGGAAGGGCGTGATTTGTTTTAAGAAGAAAGGAAAGTTAGCACCGAGGTATGTAGAACCATTTGAGATCCTAGAAAGGATTGGCCTTGTAGCTTATAGGTTGAGGTTACCTGAGGAGTTGGGTAGCGTGCATGACACATTTCATGTGTCAAATTTGAGCGGATGCTAATTTGCATGTGTCATTGGATGAGATCAAAATCGACAAGACTTTACAGTTTGTTGAGGAACCCATAGAGATTATGGATCGCGAGATTAGGAATTTGAAGCGTAGTAAGATATCACTTGTGAAGGTTCGTTAGAATTCAAAGCGAGGTCTCGAGTTCACTTAGGAGCGCGAAGATTATATGAAGTCTAAGTATCCTCAGTTGTTTGTTGATCGTGTTGCTGAATCGGCTAGTTAAATCTTGAGACGAGATTTTTATAAGGAGGGGATACTGTGACAACCGTGATTTGAGCGGGTTAGTTTATACCTTTAGAAATGGCTAAGACTCTATTTTGTGTGAATTCTTGTGTGCTATTTGTTATATATGTGTGCTAAGTGGTTTAAGTATGTGCTTAATATCATTTTGAGGTGTATGGACATCTCATTTTGAGTGTGTTTGTGTTTGGTAATGAGTATTCTATTTGTTCACCTTTAGTGATAATGGAAAGGAATGGCATTTTGCATGCAACGCTACGTCAATAGCTGGATGATTAAGAATTAAGCATTTAAGAGAAATGTGTCATGTTGGAAATGAGTTAAGTGAGTGAAATATAGATGTTTGTAGCA
The DNA here is from genome assembly GCA_026074375.1 of Tanacetum coccineum. NCBI lineage: Eukaryota > Viridiplantae > Streptophyta > Magnoliopsida > Asterales > Asteraceae > Tanacetum > Tanacetum coccineum. Next base: position 34,969 of record BQNB010061569.1, on the reverse strand, counting down.
AACTTTCTAAAAATAGAAAGTGGATTGGTGAAATGAAAGTTATATTTAGAAAGTTTAGTAAGTAGCGTTTAAGTAAAAAGGTTTAATCAAATTAGCTTAGGTTTTTATAAAAACTTAAGGTAATGAAGGAAATTAGTTAATTAATAATTTAAAAAAAACAATAATATAAAAATATGTATTTAAATAGGGGGCCGATCAGTTTTGGTTAGGAATTGGGTTTAGGAGTTATAATTTTTATCAAATTGGGCTTAGAGAAGGATAAGGACCCACTAGAGATAAATACCAATGAACCTAGCCCATTATCCCCTTCCCCTTCCCCTCTTTTGGTCGTTCATATGCAGCCCCAAAACCCTAAGGAAGTCAATTTTCATTGTTGATCCAAGGAAAACCTCAAGAATCGTTGTTTAGGTTCTAGCATTCAAGGTAAGCATGTTAATCCTATCTAATTTATATATTCATGTAACATAATTTATGATGGATCTAGGGTTTTCATAAAATTCAGAATATTAATGATATTTAATGATGATAGAATGATTAGGGCTTGATTAGGGTCATGTTCATGCAATTGGTTAGGTTAGATTTGCGTTAAAACTTGATTTAGGGTTGAGCAGAATTTAGGGCTGTGTTCAACTGATGATATCTAGATGATAAAAACGTGTTTTGATATGATTCCAGTGCCTAAATTGTAGTTCAAAGAGTCTACTTTTCAGAAAGTCAAGGTACGGAATTCATTTAATGATGGTTCCGACTAACAAGTGTTAAAACATAATTACTGGTCAATTTTGGTCATGTTTGTGAGGGTAAAACCCTAACTTAAAATTTGAATTGAGCTTAGACCTTCTACAGTAGTTAAGCTCCTTATGTATATAGAGAAAACCCATAAGGACACCTTCTAATTTTATGTCTATGTATGGTTAATAAGTCCAAACTTTTTAGTGTGCAATCATATCCGAATTGACTATGTATTGAAGTTTTTGATTTTCTTAGAGTACTTGTGCATGTAAATGGCTTTTGGAAAAACCAATGATAGTTAATAAACTTATAAATGACATGTGATTTTGTATGATATTATGAGGGTCTAAATAAGGGTATTGGTACTAAAGTCATGATAAAAATTCTGTAATTCTGAGTTAATAAAAGTACCTAGTGAAGAGTTAAATGAAGTGGTTAAGTTTGGGCATGGTGTCGGGGTAACCCATGATGGTTAATTAAAGCCTTAGACATTCATCATATGAGTGTTACATGGACATGAGCTTTTAGCTTGGTCGCGTGTAACACATTTGTGTTTGTATTGTATAGCTTGTGTGGATATTGTTTGGAAGCTGCTTGTGCTTGGATATTCAAGCCCTTCTTTTCTTATGAATTAATTGGGGTGGAAATGATCAAAGTGTTTTGGAAATATTTTGATTACTGTGAGAATTGTTTCAAAGATGCAAGCTATAACTTGACTAATGTAATGTGCTCTAAATGTTTTGTGATGTGATATTGAGAATTGTGAACTAGTTAGGAGGATCACTGCGGGTATCCATGCCTGTTTAATGGAAGGTACGGTGGCCTAGCGTGTTGGATGGTTCACATTGAGAGTACCACGCCGGGCTAAGGGGGTAAACCACAGTGACCATTGTTACGATTTGAGACTCTTATAAATCGTTAGTGGGAAATCGTGTAATGGATGTATAGGTTGGTTAAGCATCTAGCCTGTATGATATTATCATATAATTGACTGGCAGTGTTGTTCCTTCATATCAACAGTAATGCTATTTGGATTTTATATCCATGACTTAAACCTATTACTCTCACCAACTTTATGGTTGACGTTAAGCATCGTTTCAGTAAAAAAGGTAAAATCGTGATGAAAAGAAGGGATTTAGGAAGAGTGGCTAGAGAGACCTAGCATTGCTTGTGAGTTTGTTTTTTCTAGTCTTTTTAGTTATGGCTATTGTTTTGCTTGATACTTATTTGTTGGAGATTGTTAGTATTTGGATCATTTTGTTTCGTGTATGACTTTACTTTGGTAATGCAAGACTCCTCTATCTTGTATTGGATATTGTCTTTGGATAAAAATAATAGTGAGTGTAACCATTTTTTAAAAATTCAACATCACAAAGTGTCCAGGATTTGACCTGATTCGACCTTCAAAGAGTTTAGCTTGAGCAGACCCATTTAAACACTTAAGAAAATTCTACAAAATATCTAGAAAATCATAAACATCATGAACTTGCTACAATAGCAAGCCCATTAATTAAAAAGACGGTTTGATATGATTTTGACCTCACAAACACAACTCAGAATCTGCCCTAAAAACTCAGTTTTGACAACGAATCTTGTTTGATTAATTTGACTAACTTCCACTCACTTTTAATTCATGAAACAACTTGGGTTGGAAAGTAGACTCTCTGTAGTTAATTTTAGGCTCAAGAAAATCAATAAAAGCTATCCGTATGACCGAGATATGGCTCTCGCAAGATGACCTAAAATTCTGCCCAATTTTCTATTCCGAATTTAGCATAGTTAACCCTAATTAACTTACCCAAAACCCTAATTATTAACCCTAAAACGATTTTTGATGATCAAAACATCTTAATTACAGATTATTTACAATAACCTAATCCATCCTTAATGATTGTTACGTTAAATAAAATCAATTGAATTGAAAAAGGATTTAGAAAACATTGCCTTAACTCTTGAAAATCAAAACCCTAAAAATTTTTGGGTTTTCCTTTGTTCTTTGTATTGTTCGACCGGCCAAGAAGAGAAAAGAGGAGAAAAAAGTGATTTTTGATTAAGTTATGATTTGTATTTATAGGCTTAGGAAAAGATAATTACCAAAAACAAATTGTAATCAAATTGGGATTCTTTCCCTTTTTTTTCTTCCCTTGTTCGGCCGATCCACACAACCACCCTTTTAATTATATTTTATTTATTTATTATACATTTACTTTAATTCTAAGTAAAAACCTTTAATTATTTTGCTAAACCTTGAACTTTCTAACTAGTTTTCAAACTAACCTTCGATTCTAACTATTTCTAAAAATAGAAAGTACTCTACAATCTATAAAATACTAAACTATTATATATAATATGAATTACATATACATAGTACGTATACAGAATATTACGTACACGACATTTGAAACTACGCAAAGTGTTCAAATGATTTCATTTTCACAAGTACCATGATTCGTCACTCATGCACTTCCATCTCATACACATATAGAACACATAATAACAGACATAAACTGAATTATACAGGCTTTAAATAACCTGCTAAAATCTCAGTTGTCACATCTCCTTTGCTACAATGCCGAAGTATTAATAACCCTTATTGTGCTTTTAGGCCCAATAAGCCTAAACGTATGACTCAAGATGTAATAAGTTCACGACTAAACCATTAAACACATAGCTTATCAAATAAGCTACGCATAAGCTTATTTAAATATCTCCACTGTGGGCTTCAAGCCACGATATTGAGCTTGTTATTGGGCCGTGGCCCATTAGGTTAGACAAGTAGGCTTAAACTTATCCATTTAGTCAATAAGCAAACCGTTACACAATTAAGCACTCGACGTATTTAGCAAGCTATTAATAAGCTTCCAATAAGCCAAGCCAAAACCCAATAATCCAACCGTGGGCCTTGAGCCATGGTTTGGGCTCTCTTGTTGGGCCGAACCATCTTTAACTCATACGGGCCCATTAGTTAAGCTCGATAAGCTAAAAGTTATCAAATAAGCTCTTGGTTCTCGAATAAGCTATCAATAGGCTTTCAATAAGCCAAGAGGGTTAAGCCAAACCATAGGGCTTATGGATTAAGCTCCTGGTGTTGGGCTTTTGTTTTGGGACGTGGCTTATATGCTCGTTAAGCATATTTGGGCTTATTTGTTAAGCCAAATAAGCTTAACACCTTTCCCTTATCAAAATAAGCAACGAAATAAGCTAGTAAATATTTAAGCCGAATAGAAATAAGCTAAACAACATTTCCCTTTTGTTTTCCTTGTGGGCCGAGCACTATTATAAGCCCAATAAGCTTTCCAAAAGCTTATTTATAAGCCAAAACATAAAATAAGCCATAAGTCATAATATTTATTATATAAAAATAACCACGATCATGAAACTACACTTTTCTTGTCTTCTTTTTTATTATTTTCGAGCCATTCATAAACCCTTTTGGGGTTTATGTGGTTTTTAAACTTTGGTTTTTACAAAAATAGTTGTACATCTTATATTTATGCATTATAAGAATCACAAAAGTACAAGTTTTATGAGAAATAAATGACTTACAAAGAATAGTGATTAAGAAGGTGATTAAAGACTAAAACAACCCAAACGTTGTGTTAAGACTACCCGAATACCAATACGAATCAAACCCGAATACAATATCTTGATCAAAAGTTGGAAATAATGAAAGTGTGTGTGTTTGTTGGTGCGTTCAAGCAAGAGAGGGAGAAAGGAGATGAGTGTGTGTTTTTGTTGAAAGAGAATGAGATGATGAATGAAATGTACATAGCCTCATTTGTAAGCTTACAAAATTTAGAAGTTTGCGGGTTTGCGGGGTGTGTGTGACCGGCGTATAGGACAAGAGCAAGGGGGACCAATTTGATCTTAACTTATTAGAACATGCAAGGTGACAATTTTTTTAATATCTAGATATTTTCATGCACATACAAACTAGTTATTAATCACGGATCACGCAAATACTGAAAACGCGTAAAAAACTTTATGAAAATTTCTGAAATTTCAAATATCATTTTAAAACGTAAAAACGCGACTATTGCTGAAAGACTACGATAATTAGGAACCCGGAACGCTTCCGGTACGAATTCTCAGATATTCGCGGGACAACTTCCCGGCTAAACATAAAAATTACACGGAACTTATAAAATTCAAAATAGTGAACAAAAATGGCTAGAATATTGGCCTGAAATTTATAGGGTGTCACACCAATGATCTTCGACTATGATTGAATGTAAAATATCCCAAGTGTAAACGAAGTCCTTGAATGATAGAACATATAAGGAGTCATCTTCAGAGTTCTTTAAAGACTAAATAAAGTCCCACCACTTCTTGAGGAAGAACTTGGTAAGTGAAGCCCTGAACTTGAAAGAAGATGATGGAGTCACTGAGTGATGACAATAACTCACTAAATCCCCTTGATATCCTCAACAAATAGAATACATTCTGAACTTAGATATTTATGAAATATATCTAAGTCTTTGAAAGAATAAGCGAAATTTCTTTTGAAATATAAGTGAAGTGTACTTATTAAAGAAAGTAAATAAAGTGTAAGAGTTGGTAGAAAATGGAAAACAATTGTCAACATTGTTCCATAAAGTGGGAGTAGACACGTTCCAAAAATATAAGTATTCTACAGTGTACTTTATAGTTAGATGCTTCACATGTCGCCATTAACCCACATGTGTTCACCTCAGTCTTCGCTTATATATATAAAAGGTTGTAAATGAGTAAACGCTTACCTCATACAATTAATGCGACACACATTTACGAGAGCATTTACTTCTTTTAAGAACCAAGTCATTGAACTCATTCAATGTGTTAGAGCATGTATAATGGTGAAGTGTTTAAAAGGTTTATAAGTTTGCTATATCATAAATTTGTAAAGCTTTTAATCTTATAAACCTTTATGCATAAGCCCTTTTGAACTTCATAAAATGTTCTCCAATAATACTAGCATTCAATTATCAATAGGTCCAAGATCTTAGACTTTTTCATGCCACATGTATATGAAACATAAACTCACATGGTTGAAACAGAAGTGAAATTTATTCATGTGTTTTAAACATTTTCATAAACCCCTCATAGTGGGTGCGTTTAGCATAGTTCTTACTTAAACACATACTTTAATTAGTGTTTATGTTAGTGAGGAGATCACCACATATTGTCATTCAACTGTTCACTGTTATTCTGCAAACAATATGTATAATAAATTCTTTGATTAATTTATAAGAATTTTAAATGTTGAAAAACCTTGTTGCGTATTTTGTTCAAACTTTTTTACATATTCTTGCTATAAACTACTACCCCCGTCCCACATTAACGCTGCGTTCTCGAGTTTGTTTTTGAGGAGAAAAAAAAGGAAATGCTAAGAAATATACATAATCTTGTGTTCTCAAGTTTTTATAAAAAGGAAAAGAAAGGGTTTACATAGGAAAGAGGAAGGAAATTTTGGACCAAAGTTATCCTCCCATTTTTGGGAGGATTGCCTAGGAAAGAAAATGATAATCTTATATTTTTGTTAGAAAGACTATATTACCCCCCACCTACTACAAAGACTAATATACAAGAGGGGCATTGTTGTAAATTGTCATATTTACATTACTTTCCTTCCAACTTAAGAACATGGATCATACACACTTTCCTTGCATTTCCTTTCCGTTTTGTCCGACTCGAGAACGCAAACAAGATTGTATGATATCCTTTCTTTTCTTTCTATGCCCCTCCCATTCTTTTCTTTTTATACCGTCCTAAACTCGAGAACGCAGCGTTACGCTAGTGATCTGTTTGTAAACTTTTTAATTGGCCAATTAAAAAGATGGGAGATAAAGAACTTAATCCAAATAATGCATGGCACATCATTTTGTAAAAATTTGTTTGTAAACTTTTGTGGCCTTAACATTGCTTTATATTTTTTAAACGACAGCTAGTGATCTGGTTCTTCAGTAAATGTGGTATTTACTTTATGCTATTCTTGCGTTTTCTTGTTTCGTAAATGCTTAATGATATATTCGATTTAAAATTATATTGTTGGCTATTATTACAGTGACATGGTGACTAATGAACTCAACTTAATAAAATAAAAAAATTCTTTATGTTTAAAGCTTTATTGGTCTCCTTTTTTTTTTCTTTTTTTTGAATTTTTATTTCGTCTACATCATGGATGCCGGCATTAACAATAAACAAAAGAACTTTTAAGCGGCAATAAAATTTTGAATTGCTAAAATCTAAAAGAACAACACTTTCCGTTAAACACGTTTTCCTTCTTTTTCTTAATGATAGTGACTTTCAAGATATTTGAAAATATTTGAATTTTTAAGGTTAACCATTAAAAAATAGAGTATATCATAAGACTAACCGGAGTGGAGTGGGTTACTCCCGTGAGTGCCCAACTCACGGGCTGCTAGCTAAAACAACACAAACAACTCACGCACGAGTTATGGAAAAAACAAGCACGAATAGTGAGCCACTCAACATTGATGAGTTTAAATTTTGTGAGCCCCCTTTTTAGTAACTGTTGCATATTTATATATAAAAAAATTACAGTAACCTTTTTTTGCATTATAAATACCCACAACTTCACTATTTTTTAAACACAACTTCCTCATTTTATACATACTCTTCAAACTTTACTTCTCATTTTTAGTTACAAAAAATGTCTCACCAAAACACTCCCCGAAACACCAAACGTCAACAAAGAAAAATCACCCGAAGCACTCCGCCGACATCCGATGGCACGTTTATGCTCGAAAACCCATCACCGGACCAACAAATGAACTTATTACGGCCATAATCATACTATTTTAACTATCATTACCCAAACCAATCATATCGAAACACGGCACCGGCACCGAAACCATACCAAAACCTATACGCTTTTAGCCAATACTCACAAACAAACGCGTTTCATGAATTCTCGTCATAACTAAACGTGTTCTCATTCAGTACCCGACTACGACTCACAAACCCCAAATGGGTGGTTCGTCATTACAACCACATACGAAACAACCCATGTCTCCCATTCATGCATTTTTACCGAAGATATGTACTCACCTGAATTTTCAAACTCTTTTCAACACACCGGTTTTTTTCAACACACCGCTCGTGAGGACTCTTTCGTTGAAGTCGCGACCCCACCATCAAAGTCGGAGACGACTAAAGGACGCCCAAAGAGGACAGCTCAAAATGAGGATGCACCCCGGCAGACTGCATGGACAAATGAGGAAGAAATTGCGTTGTGTAAAGGTTGGATTCACGTATCCAAAAATAGCAAAAAAGGTAGCGCGATGAAGGACACTGATTTTTGGACTGAGGTTTTATAGTACTTTTGATGACATCAAATAACGTCACTTTTATAGCATAATTTATCCCATATAAATTACCCATTTTGTAATTATTGCAAGAATTGATACTTAATTGGTTATATTTGAGAATTGCAGTAATTATGGAGTACTTTGTGAAGATTAGCAAAAAGGCACGCATTCTGGAGCTTAAACGAAGAAATATCAAGAATACTGTTTTGACATCCAATACGCCGTATCCATCAAGGAAGATACGACGTATATGTGCCTGCACTTCACAAGAAACCACGAAGAATAAAGACCTATACGCCGTATCTAGAAGACTTCCATACATCGAATCCAAGATATAGTAATTAAATATTCTAGAAGATATTGAACGTGGTCCCTACTCCAAGAAATTTCTAATACGCCGTATTGACTTCAACGAATACGACGTATCGACCAAATTCCAGACACTATAAATAGAAGAACTAAAAACGAGTTTTAGGTGCGCTTGATCATATTTTCGATACTCTAACGACAAAAGTCGATTTTCAGAAGACACGAAGAGCAGAAGAGGTCAAGCAAAACTATTAATTCCATAGGAAACACCTTGTAGTCCCTATACTCTTATAATTGTTTGATTTTTGGTATCATTCGTTGCCTTGCTTGATTGATTATTCTTGTGTTAATTACAATGGTTAAGGCTAATACTCTTGGGTATTAGCCATTTTATGAAGATTTAAATGTTTGGTTTGTTTATATCAACTGCTTAATTTATCGTTGATCGTTTTTTATGTTTATCAATTTATACTTATTTTCGTGCTTTTGTATGCGACCTATCATTCAGCTGGATCTAGTGATACCGACCAAGTTAGCTAGATGACGGATGACTCTCCATATAGCGATTTATATATCTAGAATAATAGGAACACAAATAATGCCCTATCTTTACCTTTGGTTTATGTGAACAAGTTGGACTAGTAGGTGACTTGAGATCAACAAATAACGTACTAATGGACAGTGGACTACTAGAATATAAATTGCCATTAAACAGTAAGTGGATAAAGTCTCCATGAGCTAGGGTTTAATAAGATCATCATTATTAATCTCCTAAGATAGATTATAATCAGCGAATATAATGTTTTTTGCGGATGTGTTTAATTATGACAAAATTCTACGTATATAGGTTTTAGGAAGAAGTACCGCCTAAATCTTGGAATGATATGCCGCCTCGAGATAAGCACACATAGCACTAAAATAAACAAACCAACGTTTTAGTTGGATTAACCATGGCTAATACAGTTTTCTTATATTTGGCTAGACCGTTCTTCTATCTTTTGATTATTTGCTTGCTTGTGTTATTGTGTTTTAAATTAATTTAAGTTACCACCAAACCTGTGCCAGTCTCTCAGACTGAAACCTCCCTTTATCCGTTAGAATTAAGATTAACATAGGTTTAGCATAGGTTTAACATAGATTAGAATTAACATAGTTTAAATTAACTTAATTTAGTTAACCAAAATATTGATAGATTAAAAGATTAACGCTCTCGCTCTTAGTGATCGACATCCTACTTACCAACGAAGCTACATCTGATCGGGTACACTGCCCGTTAAAGTGTTGTTTTAGGTAAAGTCGGCAAAATATAAATGTAAAACTTGATAACTTAAAATTACCTACACACAATGACAATATCAAGCTTTTGGCTACGCTGCCACGGAGTGAAGTTGTTTAAATTTTATTTTTATTTAATATTTTGGTTTTTAACCTTAAATTAACTTAACCCCTAGAATTAGTGTAATTTAGAGTAGTGTAAATTTTTGTCTATTTGTTTATTTTTGTTTGCTTGTGTATTTGTTTGTTTGTTTATTTTGTTTATTTTATTGTTTTCTATACATTGTTCTGGTCGATAACCTGATACGGCGTATTCACTTTAATTGAATACGGCGTATCTAACTTTCCTAACCAATACAACGTATTCATTCAGCAGACTGACACGGCGTATTCAAATTCATTGAATACGGCATATCGACCGCCTGATATAACAGCAGGATTTTTTTTTCATATTCGAACTTCGAGTTTAAAATTCTATATATGCATTTTTCCAAACTGGTTCTACTGATGATTTTATGGTTATTTTCAGTAGCAATGACAAAGGTGATTAAGGAAGAGTTCAAGAAACTTGGATTGCTCGAGATCGATGAAGATTTATTCACTTACGATACACAGCTGGGGATGACCTTCAACAAATTTAACAGATTAAGCGGAATTGACGACGACTTATATACTTATGAAGTTGAAGTTCCTAAACCTACCCCATGTGTTAAACAACGAACCAGTGATCCGACACATAATGATCTCGGTGAATATGAACGGAAAATAAGTTATGAAGAGTGCAAAAAGATTTATGTTGAAGTAGTGATCTTCATCAACAATAGATTGATAAGGATTATCGATGTAACCATGGAACAATGGTTAGACCTCAAATATAGGGATCATTAAATAATGGATTAAAATGTCAAGGAAGGGGTTATTGGTACATGGTTAATCAGGAGTTATAAGCTGCAATTCGATGAATACTTGGAGATTAAGAGACAAAGAGACACATACGCACGAGAAGTAGATATGGAATACAACCCATCTAACTTGGTTTTCGCTGAATGGCTCGTCTCAAAATTTTACAACCATTTAAAGATGGATTGGTACACCAAGAACAACGCATTATGGGTTTATAGGATAAGAGGAGACGATGAGGTAGTACTAAGCAACAAGAAAGTTTCTGATCTTGAAGACGAATATAATGACGATGAGCACAAAATCGCTGAAATCTTTAGGATCGAAACCAACTTATTTGACTACAGTTGATACAAAATTATTTACTCATGATATTCGAAGAACCAAGACTTATAAAGATTATGAGAACGAATTGAATAATGAATTTGATGAACCATGGTCTAAAAATGGAGTACCATATGAAATATGTGATCATATATGTGAATCTTTCTGTTTCAAAAACAGGGAAACTAAATGGCCCACCTGCAATTCAAATGAAGATGGATTTTGTAATGGTAGAGACTTACCAGGAATGGTTCGAGTTGGTTACATGACATACTTTCAAGACTATGAATGGTACGATGATTTGACTGATAACCGTTTGAAAGAAGAAGCCCTGAAGCAGAAAGCCATTTATGAAAAGTCATGAGGAGATGCTACTCAAAGTGTAATAAATTTTTGCGCATGGTTAAAAAGATCTTTCAGAAACTTTCACGAACTCGATTATGAATCGTTGATAAAGCTTCAAGAATGTTGGTGGATAATAAACGATCATGAATGCTATCCATTTACTAATTGGAGGGATCATATACGTGGACCATACGTAAACATCAATACTCCCTATGCTCCTTATCTTGATAGTAGGAATGGTAAAACAAGCAACAACAGTGATATTCAAAAAGAGGATGAACTATACAAAAATAAAGAAAGATGTGAATTATTTGATAACCCCCGTCAAGAGCCGCCAGTTTGCAAAATTAGAAGGTTTGTGATGATCACGTATTCATTTGGACAAGAAGAAGAGTATGTTGCTGTAAAGGAATATGAGTATATTGATTTGTGTAGAACCAATGAAGACGCATGTCACGCTTACCAAGAAATCTTTCATAGCATGGACGAAGGATGGTTGGTGACAAGGGCGGAATAAGAAGAGCCTGAAGAAAAGTCTAACTAAAAGACTTATTGTAAAGAAAATTGCTTCCCCGAGAGACAACCCGGACAGTTTTTAATTGTTTTATCGAGTCTGTCTTCCCAGACATTAATACGACGTATCCGCTCCATATCATACGGCGTATTGAATGTCTGAACATTATCAGTCTTTTTATTTTCCTGCATTTAAAACATTATTGTCAGTTCTGTCTACACGGCGTATTCACTATATGATACGACATATTTGGCAGACTGACCCGTATTCAGATACTTTTTACAGGTCTTAATATGGCGTATCTTGTTTTGGGATACGACGTATCGACTTTCTGTATAATTTTTGTGTTTTTATTTTTTATTAACCATAGAATACCCGAGATAGAATTGCATGGTTTTCTTACGTTTTACACAGGACCTCGCTGGGAAGAAATCGACAACGTTGGTGGAGTATCTATAATCTGGAATCTTATGTGTGTTGTAGTCATGCTAAAATCCAGACGCATTCGCAACACACATTCTTGCTCATAAACTCAACATAGAGAATCATACCGAGCAAATATCAGGGGAGTTTCTCGTTCTAATTCTTTTATTTCCTGTTTTTAACTGTTATTTTTATACAATGAGGGCGTTGTATAATTTAAGTGGGGTGAGAATTAGACCGCTAATACTCATATTTTTTCACTTTAATATGCTTAAATTATCGCTTAAATTTAAAAAAAAGTGAGCATACTTTTGTGAAATTACATAGTTACATAACTGCACACAAAACCCATAACCTGCATCACAAAACCCATTATTAGATATTGTGACGATTCAACCTTATTCGTTTATGAATATTTACCTAAATCCCACAAAAATATGAGTGTGCCGGTGATGTTGTAGACTTTAGAACTTGGCTTGGTATATCTATTCGAGATCACAATAATGAGTACTATGGATTTAGATAGAGTAACTTGTTTAAATTGGTAAATTTCTAGGATTACAACCAAAAAGCCTATATATGTTGTGTATTTAACTAACTACACTAGTTAGTTAACCCTTGTGTAAACCATTTGTTTACTCTCACTTTCAGAGTAAGATTCCCTTAGAAAAACCTGTTTAACCATTCCTGTTTTCACCAACTATTTGTTTCGTTACACCTTTCTATCTTAGCTTATCTTGTTAGATTAAGTCTATTTATTAGTTGCTAGTTGCTTTAAGTGTAAAGTATGTATTTCCTGTGTCTTGTGTCATTTTCTATCTCTGGTATGGTTGAGAAAATTGCACATTGCAATGGGAATGTAAAAATAGTTAAACTTATGTATTTTTACTACCATCATAATTATTGGTATGTCCGAAGAATGGAGAATTATGGAAGAAATTATCCAGAGTTATTATGATTGTGAAGATGGTGAAATCACACCGAGATTAGTAGTGTATCATTTATGTTTAAAAAAAATTTAAAAATCAAAAAAATTAGAAAATTGCTGAAAAAATAGGAGGAGATTATGAAGATAGTCAATTCATTAAAGCTTAAACCGATGGTATTATTTGAAGGATCGATTATTCGTTGATGCGTAATTATAAATCAATGATGTAAAGTTTTGTATAAAGTGGTAGATATCGCCACTTGATTTTGTAAAAGTATGTATAAGTATGGATGATTGGGGAAGGTACCATTACGGGAACGCCAACTAAGTTGTTTTATGTTGATCTATGATCAAGTACGTTTGCTGTATAATATTTTATGTGTACTTATCATGGGAACGGTCAGGAAAGTATCTAGCAACTTGTACCTTATTTGTTTGGACTTAATCTATTTGTTTTGTAATTTTTATTTAACAACAATTATTTCCCTTTCCTAATATCTAACTCTTAGGTCTTATTCTAATGAGGATGCGAGCAATCACATATGTCTATATTCCGTCGTTACGGCCATGTATGTGTGATTTTGTCGCTTTTGGTTTATTACTTTTTGGTGAAAGATTATAAGATCCATACCCTATATCACTTTTCGTCCTAACCCTTGGTTTTACTCGAGTGAGGGAATTGAATGCAATCATGTATGTCTATTCCATCATTATAGATGTGTATATGTGGTTTGTCTCCTTTGTTGGTTTATGACTTTTGGTAAAGACTACTAGTCCTATTGATGAGGTGTCATTTTATACACTATTTAGGGGTCATTTAACCCCCTAAATCATGCAAATATGCCCAGATTATGTGCTTAATCGTTTGTTTTTAGGTTTTTAGCACTTGGATGGCATTTGGAGGAAATGCACATGACTTGGGCTCATTTTAAGAAGAAACGAACAAGACTACTCTACACCATTTATCTTGAAGAATTGTGCATACAGAGCGTGGAGACGGCGTCACAAGCATAAAGTGACACCGTCGTAATCTTTCTTGTGACGACATTGAGGATTTGACGACGGCGTCAGGAAGCAACCGACTTAAATCAGATACAGAAGATTCGACATGGTGACGGCGTCACGACCACTACTTGACGCCATCGCGATGCTTTTCTTATATATACAAAACCGACTTTAGGGTTTTGAGAGTGTAACTTTGTATAACTTTTGGGAGACGAATCCTAATCATTCTAGCAGCTTTTAGGCCGTCTTTAGGGCCTCAAAACCCTATTGTAACTTACCTTAATCCATGTTTTAATCAAGTAATATTGTTTATCTTTAATCATTCAATATGTCTATGTGTTGTTTGATTGATTTATGTTCTTGCTTTCTTTATAACATGCTAGGCTAAACCCTACTTTGTATTTACTTATGATTGTATGAAACTTAGATTGTAGATCTTTTTAATGTTGCTTCTTGTAATGGATGTGCGCATTAGGCTTTAGAAAACTAGCCATAAGATATTAAATTGGCATAGACGTCTAGGGAAACGCTAGTGTGTAGAAATGATACCATCGGTAACATTCTTCATACTACCTTACCCCTAATATGGTTGATCCCTCTTAAGATATTTCAATTGCATTTAATATACTCTTAGGGGCCTTGTAATAGTCTTCATACTACCTTACTTTTGCGTTGCCTTAACAGAATACTAAATAGACGGCGTGTTTGTATAATTCTGGTATGTGCTTAATTACACATACCTTTTACATAATTAAACGACCCTAAATGACCTAATATATATGAAAAATACAGTGTATATGTTTGTTTTGGTTATTATACTGTGCAGGTAACGGATGTCCGCAAATGGACGAAAAACAATGAAAAAAAGAATAAAACCGAGTACGAGAAAGGAAAGAGCATAAAAATCAAAGCCGAAGGCGCATACATCCTTAATGGGCCAACCCGTACCCATTTAATTGGGCCGGGTCAGCCCATTAAACTTGTACCTATACTAAACCTTAAGTCATTATTTATAAAACAAGCCCCTAAATCCATTTACCAAGTCCATAGTCTAAACCCATTTACCCTACAATAAATCTGGGCCCAAATCAATAAAAACCAAGCCCAAGTCGAATCCATCACCAGGTCAACGCCCCAAGTTACAAAACGAGTTAAAAGAGAATTTACTGTATATCTTTCTCTTTTCCCTCCCCTACTTACACACAAAGTAATGAATAACACAGGGTAATTGCATTTTACCCAATCCCACACGTCTCAAGGGTTTCTAGAAGCTGACACGCCTGACACCCTATGACACACAAGCATCTACGTTGGCGATCCTATGCATTTTCATTGGTTGAGATGAGTGGGGGATGAGAATTAGAACGCTACTTGTCATATTTTTCACATTAATATGCTTAAATTATGCTTAAAATTTAAAAAAAATTGAGCATACTTTTGTGAAATTACTAGTTACATAACCTGCACACAAAACCCTTATTAGATATTGTGAGGATTCAGCCTTATTCGTTTCTGAATATTTACCTAAATCCCATAAAAATATGAGTGTATCGGTGATGTTGTAGACTTTAGAACTTGGCTTGGTATATCTATTCGATACCACAATAATGAGTACTATAGATTTAGATGGAGTAACTTGTTTAAATTGGTAAATTTCTAGGATTACACCCAAAAAGCCTATATATGTTGTGTATTTAACTAACTACACTGGTTAGTTAACCCCTGTGTAAACCCTTTGTTTACTCTCACTTTCAGAGTAAGATTCCCTTAGAAAAACCTATTTAACCATTCCTGTTTTCACCAACTATTTGTTTCGTTACACCTTTATACCTTAGCCTATCATGTTAGATTAAGTACATTTATCAGTTGCTAGTTGCTTTAAGTGTAAAGTATGTATTTCCTGTGTCTTGTGTCATTTTCTATCTCTGGTATGGTTGAGAAAATTGCACATTGCAATGGGAATGTAAAAGTAGTTAAACTCATGTATTTTTACTACCATCACAATTATTGGTATGTCCGAAGAGTGAAGAATTATGGAAGAAATTATCCAGAGTTATTATGATTGTGAAGATGGTGAAATTACACCGAGATTAGTAGTGTATCATTTATGTTTAATTTTTTTAAAAAAATTGAAAAAATTAGAAAATTTCTAAAAAAAAGAGAAGGAAATTATGAAGATAGTCGGTTCATTAAAGCTTAAACCGATGGTATTATTTGAAGGATCGATTATTCGTTGATGCGTAATTATAAATCAACGATGTAAAGTTTTGTATAAAGTGGTAGATATCGCCACTTGATTGTATAAAAGTAGGTATAAGTATGGATGATTGGGAAGTTGACCGTTACGGGAACGCCAACTAAGGTTGTTTTTATTGATCTATGATCAAAACGTTTATGTATATATTTCTGTGTCCTTATCATGGGAACGGTCGGGAAAGTATCTAGCAACTTGTACCTTATTTGTTTGGACTTAATCTATTTGTTTTGTAAATTTTTATTTAACAACAATTATTTCCCTTTCTTAATCTCTAACCCTTAATTATGAAGATAGTCGGTTCATTAAAGCTTAAACCGATGGTATTATTTGAAGGATCGGTTATTCGTTGATGCGTAATTATAAATCAACGATGTAAAGTTTTGTATAAAGTGGTAGATATCGCCACTTGATTGTATAAAAGTATGTATAAGTATGGATGATTGGGAAGTTGACTGTTACAGGAACGCCAACTAAGGTTGTTTTTGTTGATCTATGATCAAGACGTTTATGTATATATTTCTGTGTCCTTATCATGGGAACGGTCGGGAAAGTATCTAGCAACTTGTACCTTATTTGTTTGGACTTAATCTATTTGTTTTGTAAATTTTTATTTAACAACAATTATTTCCCTTTCTTAATCTCTAACCCTTAGGTTTTACTCGAATGAGGATGCGAGCAATCACATATGTCTATTCTGCCGTTACAGCCATGTATGTGTGATTTTATCCGCCTTATGGTTTATTACTTTTTGGTGAAAGATTATAAGATCCATACCCTATATCACTTTTCGTCCTAACCCTTGGTTTTACTCGAGTGAGGGAATTGAATGCAATCATGTATGTCTATTCCATCGTTATGGATGTGTATATATGGTTTGTCGCCCTTGTTGGTTTACGACTTTTGGTAAAGACTACTAGTCCTATTGATGAGGTGTCATTTTATACACTATTTCGGGGTTATTTAACCCCCTAAATCATGCAAATATGCCCAGATTATGTGCTTAATCGTTTGTTTTTAGGTTTTTAGCACTTGGATGACATTTAGAGGAAATACACGTGACTTGGGCTCATTTTAAGAAGAAACGGACAAGACTACGACTCTACACCGTTTATCATGAAGAATTGTACATACAGAGTGTGGAGACGGCGTCGCAGGCATAAAGCGACACCATTGTAATCTTTCTTGTGACAGCGTCAGGAAGCAATAGACTTAAATCTGATCTAGAAGATTTGACATGGTGATGGCGTCACGACCACTACTTGACGCCGTCGCGGCGCTTTTCTTATGTATACAAAACCGATTTTAGGGTTTTGAGAGTGTAACTTTGTATAACTTTTGGGAGACGAACCCTAATCATTCTAGCAGCTTTTAGGCCGTCTTTAGGGCCTCAAAACCCTATTGTAACTGACCTTAATCCATGTTTTAATCAAGTAAGATTGTTTATCTTTAATCATTCAATATGTCTATGTGTTGTTTGATTGATTTATGTTCTTGCTTTCTTTATAACATGCTAGGATAAACCCTACTTTGTATTTACTTATGATTGTATGAAACTTAGATTGTAGATCCTTTTAATGTTGCTTCTTGTGATGGATGTGCGCGTTAGGCTTAGAAAACTAGCCATAAGATATTAAATTAGCATAGACGTCTAGGGAAACGCGAGTGTGTAGAAATGAAATCATCGGTAACATTCTTCATACTACCTTACCCCTAATATGGTTGATCCATCTTAAGATAATTCAATTGCATTTAATATACTCTTAGGGGCCTTGTAATAGTCTTCATACTACCTTACTTGTGCGTTGCCTTAACGGAATATTAAATAGACGGCGGGTTCGTGTAATTCGTTCATGACTTAGGAAATACTTACACAGATCCTCACAAGTGTGACAAAGCAACATGATTAGGAGAAGCAATATAAAGAGTAGTACATGATTAAGTAAATACATCTTTTTATCATAAAGTTATCACCGGTAGATTAGATTATATTCAGCTTAATTAGTTAAACAAACCAACCTCTCAAACCATGATATTTACTTGCTTTCATAAAAATATATAAATAAATAAATAATCTTTTCTCAACCCTGTAGACCTCTGTTAGATCTTGATCGAGCCTTCCCAACCTATTCCTCTAGAGAACGATAACAACCCCCGAGTCTTGCCTATACTACACTACAACGATTAGGTACACTGCCTAGGGAGTTGTAAAACTTCGTGTTGAAGTCTTTACGACAACCGCACACATCAAGTTTTTGGCGCCGCTGCCGGGGAATAGTTAGGTTTCGACCATTGTTTAACTTAGGTCTACTCGCTTGAATCCTTTCAAGTGAGATTTTATTTTCGTTATATTAGCTTTCTCGTAGTCTATCTTTTCTTTGCGCCTTTTGTTTGTAATTCTTTTGTTCACCATCATGATGTATGAAAGACCACCTACCACACCCTTTCAAAACCCACCACGAACCATAACCTTCCCGTTCCAAAAATATACCTTGGTGTTCCAACAACATCAAGATGAATCTATCTACGATGCGTGGACTCGTTTTAAAAACTTAATCCAAAGAGTCCCTCATCATGGCCTCGC
This sequence comes from Tanacetum coccineum, assembly GCA_026074375.1. Taxonomy (NCBI): domain Eukaryota; kingdom Viridiplantae; phylum Streptophyta; class Magnoliopsida; order Asterales; family Asteraceae; genus Tanacetum; species Tanacetum coccineum. The sequence continues at coordinate 16,066 of BQNB010061569.1, read as the reverse complement.
TTTATGGTTCCTTACTCAATTCTTTTATGATCATGTCGACGAAAATACCCGAATGAACCTTGACTTTGCAGCAGACGGGATCCTTGGGGAATTAAGTGGTGAAGAAGCATGGGAAGCCATAGAAAATTTCGCCCAAGGCCAAAAAGAATGGGACAACCCACCAAACATTATTCCTGAATAAGAAGTAGCAACCTTGAAGGCTCGAGCTAAAAGATTGTTTGGAAATAAGAATGTTTAGGTCGAGATGCATAAGGGTATAGCATGGGATAAGGTGGAAATTCAAGCCCACAAAGTACCCCACAAGTCCTCCCATCATTTGAGGTATACATACCGCCCGTGACTCGCCCAGAAGAAATAGAAGAGACTATAGGAATCCCGAGAGAGGTAGAACCTTTGAACCAAACAAAACTAGAGGATTTAGGCTTGAACACTTGTAATCATGACATTCCTCTTACTTCTAGGGAAGTTCCTAGTTTTGATGAACCGAAGTCTCAACCACAACCCTTACGTAATTGTCCATCCTTTGATGTAAGTCTAGGAGACGAAAGAGGCCCCGAACCACCCATCAAACCACTTAGTCCGGATAGTTTTAGGATGAAGGTAGTAGACAAATCAACCATTAATACACCACCTTCTCCTCATGTGGCGTCTTTCTACCCTAAAGATACGTATTGCTATTATCACCCGTGCATTGATGGTCCTAAGAAACATTATGGATTTAAACCAGGTTTATTAGGACAAAGTGGATCCCTGGGTGTTGATTTTTAGGATATGGAGATGATAGAAAATGATTAGGAATTCGAATCTAAAGAAGTTTCTTTTCTAGGAAGAGGACTTAATTCACGCGTTAGGCCAAAACAAGTAGAGAATGTCAGGATTAAAGAAACACACCATTTGGAGCATATAATTTAACAACCAATTTTTCAGCATGTGACCCCTTCTCTCAACAATGGTGTGTACCATTACTATCACCTGCACTTGAACTCAGGTGTGGGGGAACCCTCCTCTTTATCTGTTAAATAAGGGTAGAGTCAGGCTCGTGACTCGAACAAAAACAAGCGCTTCTTGGGAGGCAACCCAAGCATGTCTCATTTACCCAATTCTTTTAATTTTTCCCGCATTTAGGAGTGTCGTGTGTTTTAATTCTTTTCATTTATTCTTTTATGTTTGAATTATTTTTGTAATCAAGCTTTGCTTGGTTTTTAACTTCGTTTTATTGACAATCAAAGGTATTTTGCATAATATAAGTGTAAGGGAAAATATCCGGTTTATAAGAACCAATTCATACATATTAAATAAATTGCTTAGATTAATTCACGTCAGTTTCAAGTCACATGATTGTATTGACTAATCTCAGGTTTTATGCAGTAATTCATACAGGAAATAACTTATATAATCGCGTGCAGGAAATTTTTCAAGGAAAACGAAAAGCAAATTTTCACAGTCGCTGGCGACGGTGTAAGGGTTTATCCTGACGGCGTCGTGAGCCCAGCTACAGGAAAATTTAAAAGTTTCAAGTATTTTTGAAAAATAATTTGTACAACATTTAAAATTCATAATTCTTTTATAAACCTGCATAAACCTATGATTACATCATTATTCTCATCCTATCTTTACTGCTTTAATAGAGTCAACCTTAAAATTTTGTTATGTATATATTGGTTTAGTTGTCTTTGTCTTTGATTACAAGTTATATTTGATGAGAAGAAGCTTGGAAGTTCTTAGGAAGTTTCATTAGACGATTCTTGGAGGACGATTTAACCAGTTATCTCATGTTTCTTCTCCATTATTGAGCAAACCAAAGGAGTACTAGTTTTTTTACTTGTTTTCTTTTCCCTTTATTCGTTTATACGGGTACTTCTAAAGAGCATTAAGGACAATGTTCAACTTAAGTGTAGAGGGAAATAAGCCTTAGAAACTATTTTTTAATTGCCATTTGCTTTGTCCTTAAAATGACGGGTAATATATCAAAACATAGCGTAAAAGGTAATTTTAACCAAAATTTAAATTTTTTTACGACACATACCGACAAAAACCAAGTATTAATAGCGTCTCATGGAAAGGGAATTTATATGACTAGCAGAAAAACCCTCAAAATTTCACCCCAAAAATGTGAGGTTCGCCTTTAGATCTAAAGGAATTCGGGTATCCTTTTTTGATACCCAAGATAATTTATACCTTTAGCTTGTTCGAGTTAAGGTTCGAATTCAGTCATATGTGTCTATTCTGTCGTTACGCATGTGTACGTATGGTCTTTGTCGCCTTTTTTGAACATTGGTATCGGTATTAAATTATATGAGTGTATCGATAGTGTATTAAATTCTAGAACTTGTTTTTTGTGATGCATCCCGAGACCGCATAGTGAGTATTAGAATTTGCTAGAAAAGAGGCACTAGGATTAACCCATATTTTAAACTTGTAATTGTTATGATTGTCACCTCGATCATATAACTATCCTACACCCTTGCCATGCACTCATATTTAGTTCAGGATACCCCTAGTACAACCCTCCGAGCCTATTCTTTTCACGGTTCTTGTAATTTTCTGGTTAAGGCGGATTATTAATGAAGAGCATTGTTAACCCTTGAACCAATTGTTATAAATTGTCTTAGCCTACCTTATATGTACTCGCTTTTAGTACATTATTGTTTTAACCCAAAGTTAATTATTGAGTACACGATTGCTAAGCCTTTATCCTTGTAAATACATTTTTGAAACGATTGGGATTCATGGTAGTTTTTATCTTATGAAGAATTGGGGAAAAAGTAATTTATTACCCCCAATAGAGCTCAATAAGCTCCATGTTATGTTGATCCACCTCAATTCGGGTTATTATTTAGATTGTAATTATCAAGTATGTAAAATTTAAAGTGTAGGGGTGTATCTATAAACCCTCATGATGTATTATATGTTTAAACAATGGCAGGTCAAAAGTGTACAAACATATATATATATATATATATATATATATATATAAAGAGAGTGAAAAAAATATACGGGCTGCCATTTGCTTATGTTTATGTTTATCATAAAGTCAAGAAAAGAAAAATAAAAAGATTGATGTTGAGTTTGTATATCTTGTCCGAGTCTTTGGCTTAGCAACCAAACCAGCGTGTATTCGTATAAATAATTAGCTAACCCTTTCACCCCAAATTCACCTAAAAGTCACTCCCCAAATATATCTCATCCGTTTCTGTTTCCATTAATGTTATCTTACACCTACACATCATAACCCTTTAAAAGACCTCTTTAGGGATGGCAATGGGTCGGGTTTGGGGCGGGTTTTAGTGTACCCGCACCCGTTTATAATATCCACATCCGTACCCGCCTCATTACCCGTTGGGTACCCGGTTAATATTATCCATCGGTTTTTCGGGTTTCCCCGCGGGTATCGAGTATTCCCAATTGAATATTTTTATAGAAAAATAATGGGTATCAAGATTAAGTCACACTAAAATTTATTAAAAAATAAAGCAAAACACCCTTACGTATTCAAATTTTTTAAAAGTTAAAGAAAACAAATACCGTATTAGACGATTTAGCGCTTTCGAATAATTCATGTACAACATTTAAATGTGTTAAATAATAGAAATAGTTATATAAAAAAATACAATGGAATAAATTATATGTAATAATATGAATACTTTAATCAATTATAATAAAAATAAAGAGGGTACGAATTCGGATAAACAAAAAGTATGGACGAAAGTGTCTTTGTCACTTCGTCAAATACGGTTGCAATAACTATGGTTCTCCGTTAATCAGTATAAATACTGCCTGTGATCAGATAGAATTTATATGAATCTTCTTGACAGGGTTTCACATCTGTACTAGCCGTTCTCGTTACCGGAGCATCTCAAAGCAGACAACACGGTAAGAGTGAATCAGATAGTTACCATCTTTCTGATTAAATCGTCAATTCATTTTACTAGAACAAGTTTGATTCACATAGAATTGCACCATCGTTTCTTTCCAGTTGACACTAGTTTGATTCATATAGAATCGCGCAAGTCACCTACCAAGAACTTGTTTGATGTTGGCTCAAGCAGGATTTCCATCTTCACAACCTAAATACGAATTTCAGAGTGCAAAAACTTATCCCAAAGACTGAGGAGAAGGCATTAACCACCAGGTTCAATTTTTAGAAGAGAAGCCAAGAAGGTTTTGCAATGCTATTCAATCCATAGGAAACCCTTATAATTTCTATACTCTAAATACGCGTTCGGTTTTTGGTATCATTCATTATTGTTTAGTTAACCTTAATCATTCATATATGACATTTGTATAGTTACAATGGCTATTGACTAATACCTTTAGGCATTAGCCATGTTTATGATAATTTAATGTTTGGTTTATGTTTATTTAGATTGTATCATATTCGTTGTGTGTTGCTTTATGTTTATCAATTTATACTCGTTTATGTGCTTAAGTATGCGACCTATAATTCAACTAGACCTAGGAATACTAATAGAGCGCTAGCTAGATGCCGAGATAGCTCTCCATATCTATAAATTATATATCTAGAGTAATAGGATCACAAATATTGACCTATCTTTTCTTTGGTTTAGTGAACAAGTTAGACTAGCAGGTGACCTATTATTAACAAATGACGTTCTAATTCCTTATGTAAAGATTTGGACAGTAGACTACTAGTATATAAAGAGCCGTTAAGCAGTTTGTTAGTAAAGTCTCGATATTCTAGAATTTAATAAGATCACCATTATTTTCTTCTAATATATATTATAATCAACCATGAGTACTTTATGCGGATGTGGTTAATTGTGATAGAAATTCTAGGTTTTAGGAAGAAGTACCACTAAATCTAGGAATGATATATCAACAACGAGATAAGACAATCATTGCACTTATAAACTAAAACCTGCATTTTATTAGATTAATATTCCCTAAATCATTGCTGCCGTTCACTTGTAAACATTTGTTATGGTTGAGTAGGTTTTTAATTTTTTCTTCTAATGTTTTTTTATTAATACAGGCTTGACCGCTTCTCTATCTTCTAATTATCAACTTATGTGTGTTAGTCGCCCTCATATCAGTCTAGGTAAAACAAAACTCGTGCCAGTCTCTTAGGCTGAAAACCCCCTTTTGCGTTAGTTTAGGTTTATTATTAGTAATAACAATAGAATATATTAAGATAACTTAGTTAACTAATAATGACTGGTAGCTTAAGGATTTAAACACTCGATTTATGTTGATCGACACCTTACTTCAAACGAATCTACATCTATTAGACGTACACTGCCTAGTTAAGTGTTGTTTTTGTAGCGTAAAGTCAGAAAATTTCAATAGTAATACCTTGAATAAATATGATATCTTACTATTTCACAAGACACATCAAAACGAATTCTTTAGCATCTTAAAAACATTAGGCCAATAAAATCCAGACTCATAAACCTTTTTTGTTGTAACAGAAGCACTATGATGCCCCTAGTCGGTCTCGAATGACAAAGTGATAATATTTCAAAATTTTCACTTTTGGCTACACATCTTCTCATTATATTATCGGAACATAATTTAATTGAATAAGGTTAATCCCAGAAATAACTCTTGACTTGAGAGTAGAACATCTTTCTTTTTTCGGATGTCCATTTTGGCGGAACAACTTTCTCGACAATATAGATCGTTGAACTATCAAATAAAGTGCTTACTACTGCCTATTATCGGAACACGAGGTGCAGCATAGCTCATAGTACATCGCAAAGTTATAGATAACACCAAACTGATTTAAAGGAGAAAATCATATATTTCACAATGAAGTTTCAAAGCAGTTATAACACATTTCAACATGAGTTTTATTGACGATAGATGTATTCTTGGCTCTTGTAACGTTTGACTAAGATCTTAGAATGAAGAACGCCAATAGATACTTGATAGTAGTGATGATTGAGGTTGCAGAGTGAGCTAAATACGATTAGGGTGTCATCCTTAACAGAGTGCACACCAGATACTGTTGATTACCTGAAAACGCATGATTAGACTCATGGAAGACTCAGATTGTGTCAATCATCGCTTGTCAAGTAGTATCCCAGTTTTCGCGATACTTGTAGTTAGGTCTGTGTAACTTGTAGTCGAATGTAATCGCACTCTGTCGTTAACATCACTGGTGAGCTTTTACCCAAATCTATGTTTGTCATAGTCATATGTGATATTCCTATTAAGTACATGCCTTGTCAATCTAGATTATCGTAAGTGTTGTATCTCCGCCCCAACTAAGAGCACTCTAACTTTATGTGTACGCGCAATTCGGTGCCCTTTGCACAGTACATGGGCTGAGTCACGGGGTTGAGATGTCATCCTCTACCTATTGAGTAATGTTCCTTGCTCTTGTCATGATGGTATGTGCTCTGCTTGATTTATAAGGCATGCTTCAGACTATAAGATCAGACTGACTAACCGCGCTAGGCCTCTCGATAACGCAGCAGCCCTGAATGCTTACTTTACTAATCTATTCTCTAGAATAGCATGATTGAGGCTCCAGATATTATTGTGGATCTGTAGACAGTGTATCTCTAGATATGCTTGTATGTGACACGCTGATGACAATAGATACACGCGTTTCTAATAGGGACCTTTGCATGTTAAGCACTATCATACGCGTCACACTCGACGAGTCGCCTAATACACTGATTACCAGTAAAACAAAACCCACTTACAATGTTGCATCTTAATGTTTGTCATGGAGAAGTTGGATGTGAAGTAGCACGTGTTTTTTTAGTAGTACGTTAGAATGTGAATACATCCTCTAGAGTGCTGTCTCGAGATTTTCTATGCTCAAGTAGAAAGTATCTGATTTATCGCAAGTACCTCAGAGATTAAACATTGTGTATTTATCTATGTCGAACGTCATGATATCACTTGTAGCACTCTCCGTAGGCGATGTCTAATGCTAGCACAGAGAGAAAGACTTGCTGAAGTTCATAGTACAAATGAATATATACACTCACTCTATACACTCTATAATAATTATTGCGCTGTCGATAATATCTTTACAGACTGACTACAACATACTTGAGCGAGCTACAATGGCCCCACCCACCACCCACCCTGCACCTATAGTTGGCCCCGTCGTCTCTGGCTAAGTCATGTCTAAAAACAATCGTACTGACGCACTCAAAATAACACTGCATAACAATCATATAGTTTAGAAGATATACCAAAACACTTTGACCCATTTTAGGTTCACATCGGGGTGTCATTTTCTTGTTTTTAGAAAAGAACCAAGTAACAAGAATTTTTCTAACCAAAACTTCACTAATGCCTCTTTATATTATTCTTAGGTTTTATTTCTATGAGGTTTCTTGGAAATCTTTGTGAAGTGTTTAAATCAAGCAAATAGGCTTGAACAAGAAGTCTCACCAGTTTTGAATCCACGACGGACCAGCCCATATGTGTCAATGACTATTAAGTTGGGTCCTTAGCTTATGGATTACTTTAGTCAACCTACTAAACTATTCCCAAACCGAATTTTAAAGCCTCACATGAAGTATAGAGTGAGATATAGACCAAGTAAGTAACTTAACCAAAATTGGAAATCTAGCAGATTTGACAACTGAGTTTATTTCACCCTTTTAAATGACCAAATCTTAAAATCTTTTCACAAAACCACCATGGTTATATAGCTAACTTAAAAAACTTATGTTTAAAGCCAAGAAACAGGTCAATATGATAATTTTTGAAGGAGTTATGCCATCTAGAATTTGACATAAAAAATCAAATAGCAAGCTGTTTGGTTTTGCTAGCTTGTTTTTCATGTCTTTTCTTTATACTAACACCCACAAATCATTTTAACCATGTTCTAACATCATTTTAAAGCCATAATATCAGTGGTTTATTGATACAATAAGTCCCTTAAAGATTATGTAGAACAAGAGTACAAGAAATCATTAATAAAGATTTTTGGTGTAAGTTTTAATTTGATAACTTCTTACACCAAGTAAATAACTTTTCTACTTGGATTATATAGTATGTAAGGCTATCCTACTGGGGTTCTTGATGAGATTGAAAAAGTGATGCAGTTGTCGTAAGATGGTGGTGTGAGGTTTAAGTACTAATGGTACTTTGTGTTGTGACAGCCTTGTTTTCTGTTGTTTTGTTTGTTATTTTTGTTAGTGTGTAAGTAGGAGGGTTGTAGGCATGTGTACAATGGTGTAGGGACATAGTAATTACTTAAGGGTAATATAGTAATTTACCCCTTTAACTATTGTTAGATTTTGTTGGTAAGTTCTTGCATCATTAGTTCTTTTCGTTAACTATTTTGGAATAACTAAGCATATCATTTATAATAAGTTGACGTTTAAATAAAATAGTAGGCCGATGGTACGTTCATAACCAGAGGGTGCCTAAAGCAAAGCGATCTCAAAGAGAAAACATGACCCGAATAACACAAACTAGCTTAACAAGTATAGTTTTAGTCAAAGACGTTATAAATTAGTATCGGTCACTAACCTAAGTTTAGACGATTGTTACAGTATTTCCCCATTGAAAGGAATTTTGTCCCAAAATTCAAGTTGTTCTCTCTAAAGGTAAAGCATTCACGAATAGATGTGGATACTTGCGTTAGATTCCCTCCTCGCGCTCCTATGTGAATTCAGGGCCTCGGCATGATTTCCATCGTACCTTTAAAATGGGAATTCGACCTTGCTTTAAACACTTGACCTCACAGTCCAAGATTTCTAGCGGCTCTTCAACAAAACGTAAATTATCGTCTAACTTAAGTTCGTCTAGGGGCACATGTAAGTCTGTATCTGCCACACATTTCTTTAGATTTGACACATTAAACGTATCATGAATGCCGCTCAATTTTTGTGGTAACCGAAGTTGGTAGGCTATAGGACTAATTCGTTCAACGATCTCGAATGGTCCCATATACCCTCGCGCTAACTTACCCCTTTTTCCAAAACGTACTACGCCTTTCCACGGTGATACCTTGAGTAAAACTTGATCGTCGATGCTAAATTCTAAGGGCTTACGTCGTTTATCGGCGTAACACTTTTTGCAATCTTTTGCTGCCTTTAGCCTTTCCTTGATTTGAAATATCTTATCAGTGGTCTATTGCAAGTCTTTCTAGTTCCATCAATGACATTCTTTCCTACCTTCAGCCCAAATAAATAAGTGATCAACATTTTCCACCAGTTTAGTGCTTCTAATGGGCACATGCTTGTGTGGTAACTGTTGTTGTAGAGAACTCGACTAAAGGAAGATGGGTATCCCAGTTTCCTCCAAAGACGATGGCACATGCTCTAAGCATGTCTTCCAATGTCTAGACAATATGTTCACTCTTACCGTCGATCTGAGGGTGATAAGTCGTAATCTTGTCTAAATGTGTTCCCAATGCCTTTTGTAATGTCTGCCAAAATGGGACTTGAATCAAAACTTTCATGTAGAGTAATAGACACAGCACTTCGTGCTTGATACAGATCTCGTTGATATAAATTCTTTCTAGCTTCTTCATCTTGTAGTCCTGATGAATTGCTAGGAAGTGCGTAGACTTAGTCATTCTATCAACAATAACCCAAATTGTGTCGTGTCCACTACTGGTTCTAGGCAATTTTGTAATGAAGTCCATAGTTATTTTCTCCCATTTCCACTCAGGAATCTCCAGTTGCTATAACAAACCTCAGGGTTTTTTATGTTCAGCTTTAAGCTTCGAGCAAGTTAGACACTTGCTTACATATATGGCTATGTCCTTTTTCATTCTTGGCCACCAGTACATATCTCTAAGGTCGTAGTATGTCACACCCCCAAACGAGGACTGGACGGAAGCACGTGGGGCGTGACGTCATAATATTCATCACACAAGATACAAAGAATGACCTCTAAGGGTATGTTTAAAAATCTAACATCGTTGCATTAAATAAAATAGTTAAAGTTTTACATAAGTTCTTAGATAATATGCGGAAGCGAAAAAAAGGTTTCAAAGTTTGACAACGATGTTAACATAGATAATAATAATTCTTGAAAATTGGTCCCAATGTAGGAACCACTATAAAGCAAGCAAAGACATCTTTTTTTTTTCACAGCTAAGCACCTCAGAAAAAATGTTAAAACATCTCGCCATAAAGTTGGTGATTCATAGGTTTGAAACTTTAGTAATTAAAAGCGGACCACACGTTCATAGTACGCATCGTGAAGTTATAACATATACAACATCATTAAAAAGTATTTATGTGGCGCGAAGTATGACACCGAGGCTCAATTCGATGCAACACATTATATGCCAAATAAGATATTAATTGCCCTACAGGTATCTGACCAAGATAACCTAATAAAATCTGACATAGTATATATCCGTTTGTTCGTGTCTCCCGAATCTAGTAAGGCTTTACCTTACCCGGATAAGGGTTACCTTAGTCAAAATAGATCTATTTACAAGCATTCACGCTCACTCAAACCGTCCTCCAGTTACGAAATGTAACGGTTTCATGATAGTCTCGGGCATTAGTGGTCTTTTTTCGCAACTTAGGCAACCGTAATCGGGAAATGGGCACGTAACGTTTTAAACTTATGATCCATAGTTTAAAAACAAGCAATGTTCCTCAACCCCAAAGTAGTAAAGTAAAGATAGTAAAACGTGGGGCTATGAACTCACCTTTAGCAAATGGTGAGATAAATATCATTGAAAAGATATAATGCCAAGAGGTCCTATTTGAGACCTAAATCAATGACGCGTCTTAGAATGACGAAAAGTATATGAAACTTGAACGAATCGTTTATAAGAGAAAAAATCATCCAATAGTGTTTGTGCTTTGACGTAGTTAACAAAACGTGACTAAATAAAATTATAGAGTTTTTCGTTATGTTTTGGCGTTTAACCAAAAATTACCATTTTAGTAAGTTTCTATTTTAGGAAAGTTTTTTTTAGTTTCGGGACGTTAATACCGTCCCCTATATTTGCTTAATCTAATTTTCCTTAAATGCACTAGAGGAATCTAAACGTTTAACTTCCATGTCTATCTCGTTAATATTTACCGAACTTACTATTTTTAGTAACCTTAACGCTTGTTGCTCCCACTTCAATATATCGAATTCCTTAAGCTTGTATAAGGATTAGTTATATTAGATAAATCTAACACAACTATAGTAGAAACTTTATTTGAATGTCTTAAAGAAGATTAAGCGGACTCTAATCTTTAATATTAAGAAGAACTATCAATTAAACAGTAATTATATGAACATATAATTCAACAAACAAAAGCTCTAATATTATTAATAATATGAATACTCTCAAAGTATTAGGGTTACAAAGACCTTGAAGCTATGATAAGTTATACATATCTTTTACACCAAGGAGTCCTAAACGGCTTACAATACTTTCCTAAGAATATCAAATCTTTTAAACAAATAAGTTATACATATCTTTTACACAAATAACTCATTTAAAGCAGTACAGAAGGTACTATAATCTATCAGCAGTACTAACTTATTCAATAGTAGGGCAAATTTTTAAAATAACACACTTTGCAGCATTTACTTTGTACTAACAGTAGTATCTTTTGTTACTAGCTGTAGTAACTACTTAGATGTTTTTCTTCTAGTCTTACTGGAGCAGTCTAATTTGAACTAGCAATCATTAACTTCAGCTGAGCAGTCTTAACTTTATACTAGCAGTAGTAACTACTTAGTATATTTTCTTTGAAGTTCATGAGCAGCACTAAATCCAGCTGAGCAGTATTAACACAAACATGAGCAGCAGTAATTCTAACAGCATCAAGAAGACTTTTAATCCCAACAATCCTCCCCTAAACTTGATATTCTTCTTCAAAATCATCAAGTTTCTTCATTTAAAGCTTCATCAACACCAGGAGGATGCTTCCAAACACTTCTTTACTTCTTAAGCTGTTTTATGATGAATTTAAGAAGCTGATAAGCCATTTCACTTTCATAATCAATATTAAGCTTCTTTTCCAACATCATTGAAAGTGTAAGTGGTGCAAGGGGATACTTCTTCTCTACCAACATGTAAATCTGCATATGTTGCATCCTCAAGGAATGTACTCCACAGGAGTCATACAACTTCCAATCCAACACTTTGTATGCTTGTTGATTCCTCCATACTGCATCTTCTACATGTGGTTCAAACATTGTTTTCAAATCACCCCATAACAACAAATCTAAGTCTTCCACTGGCTTTGTTGACTCAAATTTAGCTTTTACCAACTTGTACAAATCTTCTAAATCTTCCCTGTCAAAATTTTTAAGCATTTGACTAAAGAACATGTACATTTGAGACTTTCCATCAGCTCTTATTATTTGATAATAGCTTTTTCTTCCTTCTTTATAAATCTTCCAGTCAACAATACTTGGAGACTTAACAGCCAAAGGTATAGCATCAATTGCTACTTCTTCTTCATCTGGAATAATTTTCATTAACTGTTTAAGCTCTGCTGTTTCTTTGTCATCTTCTACTTTTTGCTTCTTTGTATTCTCTTGTATCAGCTCTGTTCCTGCTCTCTTTTCTTTGCCTTCCACCAACTCTGTTCTAAAGTCTTCAAATGTATTTACCCTTTTGAATGCTCTATCAAACATCTCTTGGATAGAATAAAAATCTTTCAACTTCAAATCATTGAGCTTGTATCCTTCCATGTTCTTTACGTAAGTACACATTATCTTTTTCTGTTGAGCTTTTGTTGGTGGTTTGTTTCTTTTCTCTTCTGCTCTTTTAGCTGCAAAATGCTTTCTTCTTTTCTCTAAGAGTTGTTGAAATAATGTAGCCTTTTCTTCAATAGACAACTCTTCTTGTTCTTGTGCTTGCA
>BQNB010061568.1:21704-36433 GCA_026074375.1 Tanacetum coccineum | reverse complement strand
AGCTTTCAATTTGCCAAGATCTTCGCTGTTGTTTGTTGGGTAGTAGAGAGCCCTAAATATACGTAGGAAAGAGAGATCCGGTTTCTTGTCATGCACTAGTTCATATGGGGTTTTGTTGTAAAGAGTATGTATAAGGGATCGGTTTTGGGTGTAACAGGCGGTAGCCACAACTTCTGCCCAAAGAAACAAGGGAGCCTTGGAGAATATTAACATTGTCCGAGCAGCTTCAACAAGAGTGCGATTCCTTCGTTCAACAACAACATTCTGCTGAGGAGTTCTTGGAACGGTCTTCTTGTGGGTAATGCCAACGCTTTCATAGAAATCAGTCAAATTTTTATTAACGAATTCGGTGCCATTATCAGTCCGTACGAACCAGACAGTTTTATTGAGACTGACTTGAAGTTGTTTTAACAAATTGATTACAAAAACGGGAGTCTCATCCTTGTATCTCAAAAACTTCACCCATGTAAACCTGGAGTAGTCATCGACTATTACCAAAATGTATCTCTTCCCATTTATACTCTGCACTCTTAGCGGTCTACATAGATCCATGTGAAGGGGGCGTAAAACTTCTGTAATGGTGTTAATCATCTTGGGTTTGTGGGAAGCTTACCTGCTCTTTCCGAGTTGACTTGCAAAACACAAATGATCCTTTTCAATCTTCAACCGAGGTAAACCTCTAACAAGATCTTTACGAGCTAGATCATTGAGAGTGCCAAAGTTTAAGTGATTTAGGCGACGATGCCATAACCAGGATTTGTTCTTGGAGGCTTTAGACAGTAAGCAAATGGGAGAGGACCTCATCATATCTTCAACAAAAATGGTGTATAAGTTGGTACCACGACTTCCTTTAATAAGGTCGACACATGCTAATCTCGGACAAGCAAGTGGTGCTTCTAAAGTAACTTTAAGATCGAATCATCAAATTGACCGACAGAGAAAAGGTTGTGTCCAAGTCCTTCTACATAGTATACCCTATAAATTATACTGTCACCAATGACATAATCATAATTGCACCAAAATGGTCGTTTCCGAATCGAATAGTCCCAATAAACTTATTCACGAAATTCCTGAGCCGTGAGTGATCTCCAGTCATATGTTTTGAGTAGCCTGAGTCCAAATACCAGAGAATGATCTGTACAACCTGCATTTGAACAAAGGCGAAAATGGAGATTTGGATACATTGGATCCCCAATTGCAATTAGGGTCTGGTTGGTTAGTGCACGCAAGATTATATGCTACAGGGGCAATAGTTTCCTATGGATCAGCTGGCATACAGTCACTCTTAAGAGCAGTAGACCTAACTAACGGGCACTGTCTTCCTAACGGGAGAAGTCTACCAGTGGGCTTCCATTGTTTTGTAGGCAAGACCTTAAGTAGAGTATTCCTAGTTAAAGGCCACTAATCTCCTAAAGGTAATAGTCTGCCAGTGGGTCGCCACTGATGACCGATAGTGGTAAACAATTTCCCTGTGGCCTTCCAAACTTGCTTAACTTGCTTAACCCGCCACACTTTAGTGGCAGGGGATTGCTTCACAAACATCTCAGAACGCACAACACATTGATCATGATTAACAGAAATTAAGCATTTGTTACAAGTTTTGCAAGAAGTATTAGAATTCGAATTAATTACAGTACGCTTATAGCTAATACTAGAATCAACACGATTCTTTTGTTTCTCATTCGACTTATTCATCCTAGAATGGGCTTCTACTTGTTTCAAGGCACTTTTAGCTGGCAAGGTCCTATCTTTCTTTGTATTGCTCCTAGGCTTTGACCTGCTAGCTGCTGAGGCACCTTTTACTCCTGTAGAGGGAATTCCAGGAACGTTAGTCAAATTTATTTTCTGGTGCTCAACTTGTTTGTGGGTGTTATGAGTCGAGGTTTTCATGTGGTTCGTACAAAAGATAACTCCACTTTTTCTAAGTGAATTGGTAGCAGGCATTTTGTGTATGCCGAGGGCCAAGTCTTTAGGACACGTGCCTATTACTTATTTAACAGCTCCTGAGAGTGTTTTAGTGTAACTAGCAAGTAGCATGCAAGAGAGGTATCCAATGTCTTTCTACTTAATAATCACTCATACTATTTCACGAAAGGGTTTCTACATTTTCCTTTAGGCATTCGAATATAGTGTAGCTGCACTTCCGATCTTCTTGAGTCAAGGGGGGAATTGGTTCTACATCGATTAGGATATTACCAGTACGCCAAATACATAAACACCTTAGGTTTACAATCAGGTATAGTGATACATTTGGAATTCTCTCTAAGTTGATCCTTAAGGTGTAATTTAGATACAAAAGAGTTGTTCTGCTCGTCAGTTGTTTGGCACGCGTTATTTTTAATGAATCTTATCAACTCCTTTTAATGTTGCTTAATTTTGAGTTTTCTACCCTAAAGGCATTCATATGAAGATCCGTTGAAAGGGCATTGAGCTTTGCAGGTAAATCTTTGTTCTGAGAATCTAAGCCCTTAGGTCAAAGTGGGATCTGCCATCACTACTTTTTCTTTGTTAAGCGAGAGATTTTCTCCTTTAATTCATCGAATCGTATTGCCTCGACTTTGAATCTGTTCATTTAGTTTCCCAATTACAAACAGTGAATCAAATGATGGCGAACCCGAAGATTTGTAGTTAAAGTGTTTCTTTGAGATTTGATACTTTAATTTTATAGTTAAGTGTTCAACTTCATGTTTGGATAAATGTTTTATCATTGAGGTCGTGATAAATCATGTTGAATCTTGTTTTCAGATTAAAATTTTCACGATCAGGTCGGCAATACGTTTCTGAGCACTAGTGAAAGCATCATGCATGTCAGAAAATCTAGACACGTTTAGTTACAGAAATCCGATTGCCCAGTATTAAAACAATCTTTGGAAAGCATTCAGCAACTAAGTTCTCATTGGTGATGAGAAGGTTTTTCCGTTCAATCTTACCACTCCGTAAGTCTGTCTCATTCTGGTCCACTTCGGCTTCCAAATTTTCAAAAACGGCTTTCATTGCCTTAACTTCAGTGACTAGAGATTTTTTGAATTCCTTTCATAATGTTCTTTGTAGTAAGATTGAAAATATGGATATTATTAGGTTTAAGTATAAACACCTTTTTGTTTGTTCAAAAATCCCCTTTCCCCATTCAGTTATGCCCGTTGGTTTGATACGTTTTTACAAGATTCTTAAAAATCCTAAAATAAGGTGAGTAATTAACATACAGACCAATATTTATTGACTTGTTGTTGTAAAGCGTTCTAGGACCAGATGGTGCTGGTGTATTGGAAGATACACAGTCGCAGGGGGGTTAGGACGGCAGGCGGGTTTGCATTGCTCCTTTAGCTCTTCGGCCTTTCGTTTTGCTAGATCTAAGGACCAAAATACTTGCTCACAGGTGCCAGTTTGAGGCTCGAGGGTGAATGTTGAATGTAATTTTCTTTTTGAGTAGTTAGGGAGGATGTAATGTTAAACCCTCTTTTCCACTCTCAGGCTAGAGTCATTCATTTATCACATGCTGTTTATTCCTAGTAGTCTTCAGTTAACTCTAGTTCTTCCTAGACGATGGTACCATTACCGGCACATGATTGAGGACTAAGTGTACTTCACATCATATAGTGCTGGGTTGGGCCTTTTGGCCTGTCTGAGGTATAAAAGGGTTCTGTGGCACACATAGTGCAGTTTTGGTCTTTGGTCCTTACACCTGAGTAGGATTTAAAATCATATGGACAGTTTGAATTGTTTGTTCTTGTGAGTGAAGCTTATTTCAAGTTTATCGTTAAGTGTTTCAGATTGGGAAAAAAATCAGTCAAGGTATTTTATACTCTTTTGTTTAAACTTTTGTTTCAAAAAGATGGCCGTTACAGTTTCCTTCAATTATCTATTGTTTTCCATAGTGGACTTTAAGTTGTAATTTGGAAAGAATGAGTCTTTTTAAGATTTTCCTCCATTTTTTTACGATTTTGAATAAGATAAGCATTTGATAATCCATTCGCTGTTCCCGTTACAGTTCAGTTAAAATTTGAACGGTTGCTCATAAATGGCAACTTGTTCCTTATAGATCTTAAGTTCAATGGCTATTGGGTCATGAGGAACGACCGCATCATTAGCAGGCGATACACATACACTATTTAGAGCAGAAGATGCACAACTTGGTACAACCAAAATATCATTGACCGACACATATTGTTCATATGGAATAACATTACTGCTACCCATATGGACACTAGTTGAGTCAATAACATTTGACGGTTGTACTTTATTATGAAATCTCATGTTCGTCCTGATTAGAAACACTATGATCAATAGCATTTTCCAGAATATGTACCTCAGATAAGATTGATTGCATAGATGGGACAGCTTTGCTTGATGTGGATTTGCGGACCAGGCTGAGGACTAAATTGGCATGTATATAGACTGAGCAGTCGGTTCATCATCAACATCTGAATCAAAAGCGTCATATTTCATCTGCCTGGAAGATTGTTATCCTCATCAGTGCGAAGTCTTGGGACCTGGTTAGATTACCTTCTACATCGCATCTTAGGTGTTGCCCTGCCTGTTCAACCGGCAGAAAGAGTAGTTTTCTCTTCATTCCTAAACTGTACCATTCTCCTTGGGCTTAGCATCAGACAGCATCTTGTCCTTGAAATAATCATGAATTTGTGGACGCTTTGGCTGAGTACGTTCCTTGCACTGTGTCCTACTACATTACTAATTATTACACTTGACTGGGTTTCCTTGACCTGCATTGGCATTCCCAGCTCTATTTTGTGCACCCCTATTTCCTGCTGTACCATTTCCTAGAGCAAAATACCTCTGATTCTGATTCTGTCGCCCTTGAACATTCTGAACGAAACAACAAACATCATGTACTATAGTTGCTTATTTCCGGGTGTTGGATGAGGTTCGAAGTTGATTGTTGGTCTAAGGAAGCGTTGCTCTAAAGGATTGGGCAAGGAGTGCCATTTGTTTAGTTAGGATGTCAAGTATTTCATCAGTTTGGTGTATCCGGAATCAATTTATGATGGTTCAGGGAACTGTGGATATTGTGCGTGATTGAGTGTTGTTGATGAAGAAGGAATATTGATGAGACTGGGACATGTGATGATTGGGATGTAGGTTGGGAGTTGACACAAATGCAAGTTGATCATTCATAGCAGGAGTGATTCTCTCAATAATCAGTCGATCTTGTGCAGCATGCTTCTCATGTTGTTTTAAGTATGCATACAGTTGTTCGTGATTTGTCTCTTTCAGACCTTTGTTGAGTTTAACGGCTGTCACGAACCTATCCCATTCAGGTGACATATTGTTCACGAACTTGGAGTTCAGTTGAATGTTAGGCATTGTCATTCTGATATTCCTCATGTCGTTGACCAGCTTGTGAAAGCGAACATAGTACTCATTGATATTTTCACCTGGAAGCATCTTGAACCTCTCAAACTCATCGTACAACTGAGATTCTCTATCTTCTTTTGTGAGTTCAGAACCCGCCAGAAGCATTTTGACGTTGTCCCAAATTGCTTTTGCTTTAATGTTGTGATTGATGAGCTTGTAGATATCTTTGGGTAGTCCTTGAAGCACAATATTGGTGGCACGGACATCTGCATCGTATCGTTTCTTCTCCGTGTCACTGAGATCCTCATATGTACGAGGCCTTTCTGGTCCAAGAAGGACACCTCCCTCTAGGCGGTCAGTTCCAGTGCACCCCTTGTGGTTTCAGCACAATTGGTCACTTGATCAATCGTTTTGACTGAAGAATTTTCAATTCCATTTTCCTTTCCCATACAGTACAATCTGATTCGTTGTGACCATGATAGTAATCAGTCTACTCGGGAGCTCGAGGAGTGGGTATCAGAACGCAGGCGCTTGTATATCATCTGATATTACTGGACATGGTTGTTTACTTGTATCTAGATAAACTTTGGATCGGTACAATGATTAGTGATTGTATGTTAAAAGTGATGATTGTTTGTTTGATTAGGTGATATGTTGTTTGATTGTGATTTGGTTTGGTTGAAATAAGTTAACGTAATGAAGATAATGAAACTTAGGCAAAACGCAGTGAAGAACCCTAGACAAAACGCAGTGAAGAATGAAATTTTGCCAGAGTAACTTTTTATCAAAACGCAATATGGTCTTCAAGCAAAACGCAATGGAGGTCTTGAGCAAAACGCAGTGATGTTGAAGCAAAACGCAATGATGAATGAAATTTTGCCAGAGTAACTTCTTATCAACGCATATGGTCTTTCAGCAAACGACAATGGTCGGTCTTGAGCCAAAACAGCAGATGATGTTGAAGCAAAACGCAGTGATAGCTTGAAGCAAAACGCAATGAGGTCTTGAAGCAAAACGCAGTGAGGTCTTGAAGCAAAACGCAGTGAGGTCTTGAAGCAAAACACAGTGAGGTCTTGAAGCAAAACGCAATGAGGTCTTGAAGCAAAACGCAGTGAGGTCTTGAAGCAAAACGCAATGAGGTCTTGAAGCAAAACGCAGTGCGCTCTTTCAAGTAGACAAACGCAAACTTCAATAACCAAAATCGCAGTGACCAAAGCGCAATACCAAATATTATGACAAAACGCCTTTTTATAAATCAGTACTATTGTCCGATTATAAACGACAAAAACGCGTGGACTATTTGAGGCAAAATGCAACCAAGAATGTCTCAGAGAGGCAAAACGCAGTGACGAGAAATACGAACTTTTTCACCTAAAAATTACCCTTTTGAACATTTTTGCTTGGTTTCTTTTATACAACTTAATCCTAGACAACTATAAAAATACTAACTTTAACATCACAAATGTGAGAATCAAAGAGTGTCATGAAAAGTCATAAACCTTCATGAAACTAAACTTTTGATCTAAAACTAGCCAAGTAAAACGCCACACACTATTCATTAATCATTCCATGGCTCTGATACTCAATTGTAGTTATATTGGATATCTACAATACTAACCTTAGGAATGATGGGTTGGCCAAATTTTAGAGAGAAGAAAGTGACTTGTCTAGTAAGAGAAAACCACCTTCAAGTGCTGTGTATTATCAAATGACAACCAACCCTTCCCTATGGCTGGTAAAAGAGGTATTTATACAAGTGATTTGGTGCCCTAAATTGGCCTTGGAGTGGGCTAACATTTGTGGAGTATAAGACCCGCCAACACCATAGTCGTTTTACGTAAACTAATAAATATTAAAACTAAGAGCTACGAGCTAACCTTTTGCTAGAATTTGACACCGGTTCGCAGGTCTGTCCGTGGATCGGAGTCTTTTAACATGGATTTTCATAATTCCTAACATTTAAAAACATAAAGTTTTGCTTTTTTAATGGTTTCCTATGGTTTAGTAAACAACTTTTGGTACAAGGAAAATTTGGGAAAAACGATCAAAAAGGTGTCTTTTTATGTTTTAAAGATTTTGAGTTTCATATTAGTTGTAGCCGAATTGGCAGTTTTAGTTGTAACCGAATTGGCAGTTTTAGTTGTAACCAAATTGGCAGTTTTAGGTGTAATCCAATGGTTAGTTTCTTCAGTATTTGAATTCGCAATGTCTCAGTAGTAACCAAATTCGCAGTGTTTAGTAAAACAAGACAACCGAATTAGTAGTTTTCTGTGTCAACCGAATTTGCAACTTCTCTTTTGTATGTCAACGAAATTCGCAACTTTTCTTGAGAACCGAATTGCATTTTTCCTGAAGCTACGAATTCTTGATTTCAGTTGCATCGATTTTCGAAACTTTCCTTTGAGAACCGAATTTGCAACTTCCATTTGGTCACCGAATTCGCAACTAAAAGCTTTAAAACTCAAATCACTTAAACAAGATTATACGGTTTATTTCTGTGACTTGTAAAATCCCGTGAAAATAGGTTTTTCCTGGTTTAGTCAAGAATTGTAAAATCCCGTATAATTTCAAGACCTAAAAACACAAAAAGACAAACACCTTTAAAACCACCAATTACTTTCTTTCACGCTCGATTCCAAACAGTAAGTAATCTTTTTATATACTAATTTATTAATGGCGACTCTTGCTGACAAATCGATTCTTTCGGGTGCTGATAATCGTCCACCTATGTTGGAAAAAGATATGTATGATTCTTAGAAAAGAATAATGGAGCTATACATGATGAATAGACAACATGGACGAATGATACTTGAATCCATTGAAAATGGTCGAATCATCCTGGCCTACAGATGGTGGAGATTGAGGTGACTAGACCAATAGAATATTCTGAGCTATCCGGGGGGCCACCCCCAACGGAAGCTATTCAAGCTGTTCTGTTGTCATGGCAACTAAATTTCATTCTCCATGATTACCACCAGAGGTCTTGCACTTGTTCGCAATCATCGAATCGCCAAGGAACTTGGGAAAGAATTCAACTTTCTATTCAAGGAATTCCATTAACGAACAGGAAAGAGAGTGTCAGCGTTATGATGTTCTCGATAAGGTTTACTTATAAGAGAGGAAATAATTGTGATTTCTACTTGACGATTTTCATGCTACTTCAATGGACTTGAACATCTTACAATGTGAAAATGATCAATTTTTTAATGTGATCACTAAGTTTTTGTATACTTTCCTCCTGAGTGGAGAAAATTTTTGACCAATGTCAAATTGGTTCGGGATTTGCACACAACTAATATTGATCAGCTTCATGCTTTTTTGGGACAACACGAGTTTCATGCAAATGAAGTTCGTTTAATGCATGAATGCAACTCAGATTAGCTTGCTTTGGTTGAACCAATCAGATGACTCAGTCTCCTTATCAAACTCATCAGAACCTTTACCAAAACTCTCAATTTCAACCACAAGTCTCACTATATCAGTCTACTTCAGTTGGTCTCCTTATCAGTCTTCAACATATACTCAAAACAATCAATATCTATACCTCTTTACAATCACTTATCAATCCAATGTTTATCAATCATCAGATTTCACATAATGTTTGTTCTCCAACATATCTTTCCTCATTGGCATATGCTCCACAGTTAACCTACAACAACCAACAACTAAATTTCCCCAAATTAGGGGACTTTAGGTCTAACAGTTCCAATGTTCAAGCAAGGTGATGATCCAATTGATTCCATCAACCATATGATGTCATTCCTATCAGTTGTCGTCACATCTCGCTATCCTACTACCAACAACCAGTTGAGGAATTTATTAAAACCTAGGCAACAAGCTACCATTAATGATGGAAGATTAACCTTACAACCAGTTCAGGGGAGACAAACTTCTTTTGTTGTAGATACTACAAGGACCTACACTCCAGGAGTAAGTGGAAGTAATTATGGGAAACAAAGTACTGTTATTTGTTACAACTGCAAGGGGGAAGGACACATGTCCAAACAGTGCACTAAACCGAAAAAGAAACGGGATGATTCATGGTTTAAGGATAAAGTGTTAATGGTTCAAGCTCAAGCAAATGGTCAAATTCTACATGAGGAAGAGCTAGCATTTTTGGCAGATCCAAGAATTGCCAAAGGTTAAGCCACATAGACCGTCATTACTCACAATGTGCTGATACATGACGATGAATTGGATGCTTTGACTCTTGATTGTGATGAATCACACACTGCAAAGCTTGCTCTCATGGAATATTTATCTCACTTATGTTCAGATGGTTGATCGCTTGAGGTACACAATCATGTTAATGTGGATTAACAATATGATTAATCTAGCTGTGCAGTGATGCCGTCTTCTAAATCAGCTCGAATGTTGTGAACCCATCAAAGATGAAATAAATACTGATAACCAATATCATTCTTATCTCAGAATGTTGATAGAATCACAACAGGCAATGTTTAGAATTCTAATCATTCTGCTCATCAAGATGCATGATATTATCTTATGAATTAACAACTGAAACCCAAGTAGTTAATTTGATACAAAGATAATCTGGGACAATAAAAGTGTTAATGATACTTTAACTGGTGAGCTTGAAAGATATAAGGAACAAGTTAAAGTTTTGAAAGAAGGACAAAATATAGATTTAAAGAGTAATGATAACGTTTCAAATTCATGTGCACAGTCTGTAAAGATTGATCTTCATAAACAAACTTCTTTCTGAAACATTTAAAGAAAGGAATTTCTTTATATTTGCAAACTGTTCTCTTCTCAAAACAGGATTTTTAAGAAAGAAGAACCTAGGCAATTGATAGAGATATTTCTTTAGAAAAGATGATCAAACAGCTAGATAATATTGTTTTTAAAAGATATCAATCTGCATAAACTGTTCACATGTTGACGAAACCTTAGTTTTTCTATGATCTTACATATCTAACAAGCTCTAGAGTTTTCAAAAATCATTGTCATCTGAAGAAAAAGCTCAGTAGTTGGAACCAAGTTTATGATGGTATGGTCATTATAGAAACTAGTGATATTGTAATTCTGGGGGGGGGGACTTTTTTCAGAAAAGATACCTTGTGCTTGTGAAGAGAGTGTTTAAAAATGCTCTTAAAACTAAAAGGATCCTATGAATATTAGAAAGAAGGTTAATACTACACCTGTTAGTATGTTGTTTACTTACACCAACTTTCTTAAGATTTTGAAACACGATTTGTTTTTTTATTCACAACTGAATTATCTGTTGAAAATGCATTTTGGTCTCAGAATTCTTTAAATGCTTTTGATCCACCCTCTCATCTAGTCGACCACCCAAATTGAGGTTCCAAAAGAACTTCCTAAAGTCAGCATGGTTAATACGAGTTTGAAAAAACTTAAACACCATCTTGCTGGTTTTGACGTGGTTGTCAAAGAAAGAACCATGGCCACAGCTATTACTGAGGGCTCGTGGGGGTTTGAACATATAAAAGGTTGTTTTAGGGATGAAATAATTTCATTTGTAAAAGCTCTGAATGACTTATTTAATACATTCGATCAATATTTGATTGATGAACTTTCTGAAGTCCAAAATGTCTTTCATCAATTGGACCAGGCTGTGGAACAACATCGTTTAGAGTCCAAAATGTTTGAAGTTAAAATGAATCAAGTCTTGAACGAAAATGAACGACTCTTGGAACAAGTCATTAGCAAAGATATAGTAAGCATAATTGTGAATTCTTCTGTGGATAATGCTTCTGTGAATGTGCATGAATGTGAAAAGTGTCTCAAACTTGAGACTGAGCTTCTCAATAAAAAGGATTTCATTGAAAAAGAGACTTACGATAAACTGTTCAAAAGTTTTACCAATCTTGAAAAACATTGCATCTCTTTAGAAGTTGATACTCAACTTAATCAGGAAATTTTTCAAAGAGAAAATTTTGTTTCAAATCAAAGTGCTCCAAGTTTTGATCAATATTTTGAATTAAATGAATTGAAAGATCAGTCCCAAGAGAAAGACACGGTCATAAAGAAGATGAAAGAGAGAATTAAATCTCTAAGTGGATATATGAATGAGGATAAGGTCAAGAAGGACTTAGAAGAGATTGAAACGATAAATATTGAATTGGAACATAGGGTGTCAAACCTTATTGCTGAGAATGAACATTTGAAACAGACTTATAAGCAACTTTATGACTCGATTAAACCAGCACGTATTCGATCAAAAGAACAATGTGATGTGTTAATTAATCAAGTCAATCAAAAGTCTGTGGAAATTTCTGATTTAAATGCAAAAATACAGGAACAAGGTTTGACCGTAACAACTCTAAAGGATGAATTAAGGAAACTTAAAGGAAAAGATTTAGCTGATAATGTTGTTTGCAAACACACTATTGATCCAGAAATGCTTAAGATTGATGTGGAATTTATATCCCCTAGATTGTTGAACAATAGGTCGGCTCACTCTAATCACCTTAAGCACACTCAGGAAGAAGCTGTGATTCTTAGGGAAATAGTAAAACAAGGAAAATCACAAAATCCTCTAAATAATTCCTTAGACTCTGCTTGTAAGTATACAAAACAAATTCAGGAGTTGCTTATAATAATCGGACAAACCTGCCCTAGCTTTAATTATTCAAGTGAAAATTTAGTGGCTATGACCCCAAAGAACAAGGACAAAAGAGTTAGATTCACTGAGCCTGTCACATCCTCAGGAAAAACACAATCATAAAATTAGCATCCACATCAAACCAAGTTTCTAACAAACCTATGTTGTTTTCTACAAGAGTAAAACTATCTACTAGTGCTAGCGGATCACAGCCGTCAGGCATACAATAGAAAGATATGTTCTGCATGTATAAGGTTGTACTCAGAAGAATAAAGTAGAAGCCCACCATAGGAAGGTTAAATCTAGTTTGAAAAATAAAGACTGTGTTGTTGCACCTAAAGGAACTGCTAATGTGCAGCATTCCAAGCTTAATGTGAATTCTGAACTTAAATGTGTTAAGTGTAATGGTTGCATGCTTTCTGATAATCATGATTTGTGTGTTCTTGATTTTATTAATAATGTGAATGCTCATGTAAAATCTAAATCTTTTAAGAAATAAGTTTCAAAGAGAAAAGTTTGGAAACCAACAAGAAAGGTGTTTACAAATATTGGATACATTTGGAGACCTACTGGTCGGACCTTCACTATAGTAGGAAATGCGTGCCCTTTAACTAGGATTACCACAACTGCTGAAGTACCCCTTTAGAAACCAACTGCTCTAGAAAGTGATGCACCTAAGCCTGTTGTAACATTGGTTTACTCAATGAAACCTAGGAAACCGAAAACTAATGTTCTTGTTAGCAAATCTAAGGTTCTTAAATCTATATCTGTTACAAATGGAACCCTAGTATATCTTGGGATCCATTAGTTTTCGCATGTTCAGCTTCCTCTCTTGATGAATGTAGGTCATCCAAATTATTCTCTGGTATTTGGACTCCGGCTGTTCCAAGCATATGACCAGAGATCGCTCTCAGCTCACCAATTTCGTCAATAAATTTTTGGGTACAGTTAAATTCGGAAATGATCATATGGCAAATATATTGGGATATGGTGATTATCAGATTGGGAATGTTACGATATCAAGGGTTTACTACGTAGAAGGACTTGGACACAACTTATTCTCTGTTGGACAATTCTGTAAACCTTGAAGTTACTTTTCGTCAACATACCTGCTTCATTCATAATCTAGAAGGTGTTGATTTATTGACTGGATCTCGAGGCAACAATCTATATACTTTGTCTCTTGGAGATATGATGACGTCCTCTTCTATATGTCTCTTGTTAAAGGCCGCAAAGACTAAGTCATGGCTATGGCACCGTCGTCTGTCTCATCTGAACTTTGGTTCAATCAACCATTTAGCTAGACACAGTCTTGTTCGAGGTCTCCCTAAGCTAAAGTTTTTAAAGGACCATCTGTGTTCTGCATGTGCAATGGGAAAAAGCAAGAAGAAACCCCACAAACCTAAAATCTGAAGGACACAACCAGAATAACTCTATCTCTTGACAGGTTCTTTTATGGAACCATATGCGTGTTGTTGTCGCAAGTGTTAATGAAAGAAGTACTTCCTCGTCATTGTCTGATGATTACTCACGTTTTACATGGGTTAAGTGCTTAGGTCAAAAGATGAAGCTCCGATTTTCATATCAAGTTTCTCAAATAATTCAAGTGCGACTTAAAGTGCCTTGTACGACATATCAGTACATTTAAATGGAACTGAGGTTGTAAATCCATCTTTGCGTGAATATTTGAGGTAGGTATATTATGAGAAGATTGGCATCTCTCATGAAACATTTGTTGCTCGCTCTCCATAGCAAAATGGTGTCGTTGAAAGACGTAATCATACGTTAATTGATGTTGCCCGCACAATCTTGATTGATGCAAAAGCTCTGTTATTTTTATGGGCAGAAGCAGTTGCTATCGCATGTTACACTCAAAATCGTTCCATCATACGCCTTCGTCAAGGCAAAACACCATATGAGCTTTTACATGACAAACCTCCTGACTTATCATTTTTCCATGTATTTTGTGCACTTTGCCATCCGACAAATGATAGTGAGAACTTGGGTAAGTTACAACCAAAAGCTGATATTGGTATTTTCATTGGTTATGCACCCACAAAGAAAGCATTTCGAATTTACAACCGACGTATTAGACGAATCATTAAAACAATTCATGTAGACTTTGATGAGCTGACTGCGATGGCTTCTGAACACAGCAGTTCAGGACCCGCACTTCATGAAATGACTCCTGCAACAATCAGTTCAGGATTCGTGCCAAACCCTCCTCCTTCAACACCGTTTGTACCACCCTCAAGAACTGATTGGGATATTATGTTTCAACCGATTTTTGTTGAATTACTCACTCCTCCACCTAGTGTTGATCACCCATCCCCTGAAGTCATTGCTCTAATTGATGAAGTAGTTGCTCCAGTACCCGCTGTATCAACCGGTTCACCTTCCTCAACAACAGTTGACCAAGATGCACCATCACCAAGTAACTCTCAAACAACACCCAAAACTCAACCTCCGGTCATTCCTAATGATGCTGAAGAAGACAATCATGATATTGAAGTTACACATATGGGTAATGATCCGTACTTTGGTATCCTAATTCTAGAAGTTCCTTCTGATCAATCTTTATCAACGGATTCTATTCATACAATTGTGCATCCCGATCACCAAATTTCTAAACACAATAGCAAATGGACTAAGGATTACCCCATTGAAAATATAATCGGTGAACTTGATAGACCAGTTTCCACAAGGCTGTAGTTACTTGAGCAAGCTCTTTTCTATTACTACGATGTTTTCCTCACTGTTGTTGAACCCAAGACATATAAAAATGCTTTGATTCAATCCTGCTAGATCGAAGCAATGCAAAAAGAGCTTA
>BQNB010061568.1:0-20174 GCA_026074375.1 Tanacetum coccineum | reverse complement strand
TTCCTTATCTCTATGTGCTTGGTTTTAGAGTGAAATACTAGATTCTTCACAATACAAATGGTGCTTTCATTATCAATGTAAATCTTTGTGTTCATGAAATTGAATTCATAGTCAAGCATCTGATTTTGGATCCATAACACCTGTCCATAGCAGTTAGCAGCAGCAACATACTCTGCTTCAGTTGTTGAGTTAGCTACTATAGTTTGCTTCTTGCATTGCCATGAAATCAACCTCTTACTAAGAAATTGACAACCTCCTGTTATGGATTTCCTGTCAAGGCTATCTATAGCATAATCACTATCTGAAAAAGCTTCCAAGTCAAATAGTGAATCCCTAGGATACCAAAGGCCTAATTTAGGTTAGCCTTTTAAGTATCTAAAGATCCTCTTAACAGCATGAAGATGTAAAGTCTTTGGAGTAACTTGGAACCTTGCACAAGCACAAACAGTAAACATTATATCTGGTCTAGAAGCCGTTAAGTACATTAATGATCCAATCATTGATCTATATGTCGAATCTTAATGATCACTTCACTTCATATTATGAACAAGAAAAGTAGGAAGAAACAAGGAAGAATGTAGAGAGAGATAGTAGAGAGAGAAAGTTGAGAGAAAAAAATGGAATGGTTGATTAACTTGCAAAGATTACAAATGAGACCAACCACCTCACCTTCCTTAGTGAGGTGTATATGTATCCAATTAAAAGGCTTGCATGCCTTTAGTTATTCTACGGGGTGGGCTCAGGTTTACTTGGGCTTTCGCCTGATACACGTGATCGGTTAGATTACATTAAATGAGCTCGTTTACCCGTTCTAGCCTATTACAACGTTACATATTAAAATGACCGAGACTTAATATTCTAAATGACGTGTTCAACTCAATATTTGAGGCTAACAATCTCCCCCGAAGTGAGTTCATTGTGACACTCCTTCGTGAGATCAACGAGATTGCTTTTGTCGATAAGCTCTTATGATCTTTGTCTCTGTCTATGTTGTAGGCTTGTTCCTTCATGCTTTGTGATCTTTGATCTTGAGCCTTTGTCATTGTCTTTAGACTTTGTCTTTTTCGTCTGAGATCTTTAAATCTTTATCCTTCCGTCTTGATCGTCCTTGCCACCTTGTGATCTTATGTCTTGACCAACATACTCATACTTTGCATCATCTTGAAAGCTTGCTAACAATCTCCCTTGATAGAATTGATATCTTTGAAGGAAGATCTTGTATATCAGAGTTTGTGCGGAAGTCTTTGTCTTTAATTCTTGAGCTTTCATGATTCTTGAATCTTGATGTTTATAGAATGTCTTTGTAGTTTGAGCATGAGCATGTGGCAATGAACTCGACTTCAGCTGGAATGAGGCATCACCATCTCCATCTTTATGTATCCTGAAATAAAACAGTTAGCAATAAAGCAGGTGGATTCTTCTTGGGTTCCAATAGAGGAGAGAAAACAGGGCAAATAAGCAGTTTATGAAAATCTTTATGATTTTTGTTCTGCCCCTGGCGTATAAATATAACATATCCATACATGTTCATCAAAAATCTTAGTCTAACTCTTGTTTGAATTGCTAAATTAAGTCTCTAAAGATCTGGACTTTAGGATGATCCTTAACAATTCTGGTTTTGGGAATAAGACTGTCATTCATGTTGTTTCCAGTTGTTTAATAGCTCAGCTTTCCCATCTATTTTGCATAGGCATATATAACTCTGTATTTTGTCTAAGTTTGACATTTTTAGATAATTTTCCTACCATTAATCCTGATATAAACGTATTACTTTGCTTATTATGTTTAGCTATGGTTTCCTCCACCCGTAAGAAGTCTCATATTTGAACCG
This sequence comes from Tanacetum coccineum, assembly GCA_026074375.1. NCBI lineage: Eukaryota > Viridiplantae > Streptophyta > Magnoliopsida > Asterales > Asteraceae > Tanacetum > Tanacetum coccineum. The sequence goes on along the minus strand of BQNB010061568.1, from coordinate 18,343 downwards.
GTTTTCGCCAACTCTGGACTTAAGTGTATAAGGATCCATAAGAGGAGCCTCTTGTGGAACCGAAGGAGATAGTATTAGTGGATCATTGTCAGATGCTCGTAGTAAGGCCGGACCCGTGGAGTTTGGGTGAGTTGCTTAATACTGACTGACAAAGTCAAACCCAAGCGAGGCCCAGCATAAGTTTTATTCCATCCTTAACCTCGTCATGTTTTTAATTGATTATTTCATTTCGAATATATCTATTTTTGGAAGTCGTTGCGTTACTTTCGATTTTTCCTTAATGTCATTTTGATTTTATTTTGATATAAAGTAAGTAGTTATTAATGGAGCATCCTTTAATGTGTTAAGTTATGAGTGGTTCAAGATTTTAATGTGGTAAAGTGCTTATATTGGGAATTATGAACTGATTTGGGTAATCTTAGGAATAAGTACATCTTGTGAAAGAGGCACTTATAATTATGTGGCCAACATAATTATAAAGGAAGCATCCACACACGTAACTTATGACCAGATATGCATTTATTTGTGTTGAAGGTGTAAGATGAAGTGTAATATGTGTTTTTTTATTGATATTTGTATTCATGATAAGTCTGGAGGTGAAGGAAGAGAATTAAATCACTTACCCTAATTGGATGAAATGTTTTAAGTTGAAGTTTGTATAGATAGGAAAGTTTTCCCTTCTATCTATGTATTATGGCGGTATACCAAGTATGCTATTATAAGGTTTTCGTTGCTTCGGAATTTGTTTGTTCAGATTTCCTAAGTCCTAAGCTTCGGCATCCCTTCATCGTACTTTGATTAATAAAGATCCCAAATTTTTCCTATTCGAGCGACTCGATGTATATTGGTTTTTCAAATCGCTCTTTCAGATAGAAGGCTCGATTGTTAGTTTCTTTCGTGCATTTGATCTCGAATGGGTATCAAACGTTTTGAAATTGGGGGTGAGAGATGAGTTTGGATTGGGGAGGGCTTTTAAGCACATAATTGTTTCCTAACAAATAAGTGTGGCTCATTTCCTCCCTTCTTTGTAAATATCCCTAATGGTGGTTCGTAACCCTTGGACGATGTGATAGAATCGATATGTTTTAAGGTTTTCTCTGTTGATTGTTATTTTGGGATAAGACCTTACGTTTTCTTTTGGGTACATAACGTCTCGCATGAGTTTTCTTGTACGAGTTCGTTTGATTTTATTTCGAGTATAATGGTTTCCTGGTATTTTCTTTCGTTTTTAAACAATAGAATTGTGTTAGAGTTTTGTATGGTGTTTTAGATCCCTGTTGGTAATATGTGTCCTTTGATTTGAGTAACATAATTTCATAATTGAATGTCTAATTATAAAAACTCATTAGAAGTTTTGTTTTAGGATTGAGAAAACTGTGTTAAAAATAGACTTGTAATAGACATATGTTTAAATGGTCTATACAAGTAGGAGTAGTTAAATTTATGTAAGTGGTATAATAAATTTATTATATTATAACAAATTCTGGTTTGAAAGTGATTCCTAGTGGTGAAGGTACGATATACCATTAATAATCATCTCTAGCTTTTTTTATATGACAACAGAAGATTATTATAAAGATTAAATTTAAAGACCAATTTTATTTATTATTAAAAAATGATTTTTATCTTAAAGTGACTTTCTTAATTTAAATCGATTAAAAAAAAAACATTATTAAATTGGTCTTGTCGAGTAAATTCGATATTGGTATAGAAGAATTTACATCTTTATTATTGATTTTTTTAATGAGTTTAAATGTCGGTTGACGCTTGTTGGTTTTCTTTCCGTTGGGCATTTTTCGCACGGTTTCAAATACGAATCCTTCATTTCAAAGGATTCTTATGTCATTTGATTTCACGACTATTTCATATGTGGAATCTCGCTATATGCATTCTAAGCCTTTTGGACCGTCGATTACGGTTTTAACCTATTCGATTGTTGTAAACCCTTGGAATTCCGTTGATAACCTATTGAGTCGTGGAATGCTTTTGATTCTTTGTGGGAATGGACCAGTTTGTCCAAGATGAAGCTTTGTGATACTAGTCAGAGAGAGGTGTTATGATACCGTGAAAGGTGAATTAGATACTTCGGGTTCATGGTGAACGTACTCAAAGGAGTTATGAAAACTTAGTGGAAAAACAAAAGGTAGAAGGAACCAAGAATAAAGTGATATTTCCCGTCGTACAGATTTATGATTTGTTTCCGAAAGATTTTCGATGACCACCACGAACTGACAATTGAATTCCCGCTTAAAGATTTAGTTCCTTGAAGCGACGCCAGTCGTGAATTCCCTTATCGTCAGCAAGAGGGTTATTATAGAAGATTTCCCTTGGAAATTGCAAGAACTGTCTGAACAACTTCCGAGGAGTTTTTAAGACAAGGGTTTTCATACGACCAAGACATTCTATGAGGACACCAGTTTCATTTGCGTTAAGGCGAAAGCATAGGAGTACATTTGAATTTTAGTGTTGGAATTAACTGAGGAAGAGTAGAAGTTGTATCCACCCCGCTAAGGTTACTAGTTGAGAGGCGTTGAAGAATTAGAAGTAACCTATAAAGGTAAGTGGGGGGGGGGTGTGGAGTAGGGGGCACCATCCGAGATATGATATATTCTTAGGATTAGAACAGTTACTTACCAACGTTCATCAACCAACTTTTCTTAACGATTTTTTAAACCTTACTTCCTCCTATACAGAGAGGAAATCGGAAGTAAGAGTGGAGGCACAAAACCGGAAAGAGGCTTTCCATACATTGAGAAATGATATTAATGCGACCTTCAAATAAATCAATAGTAGGGTTGATGCGTTTAAAGAAATGGAGAGGTGAAACAAAGATAAGATAAAGAGCAGTTTCCATGACTATCTAGTCCAAGTGTTAAGGACAGATATTGGCCTACTATCAAGTGAGACTTCCAAGGTAAAGAACGCGCCAGCAGAAATGCTGCGTGACCTAGACCAACAAATGGAAAAGAGGGCAGATGATGGTTAGTACTTAATGGATCAAATTGTATAGTGAGTATGAGTATGAAATTCGCTACCATCCAGGTAAGGCGAATGTGGTGACTGATGCATTAAGTAGGAAAGAATGAGTGAAACCTAGACGTGTTCGAGCGATGGCTAGGACTATTCAGTATGGAGTAAGAGGAATTAACTGATGAGCCTAAGTGAGGCATTCAAGCAAAAGAGAAACGAATCACAAGAAGATGACTACATGGTTATGAGTCAACAGATGGAAAGAAAAGGAGACGAGAGTTTGTATTTTATGGATCGTATTTAGGTTCCATTGGTAGGAAGTGAAATGGACGAGGCCCATGCATCAAGGTACTTGGTACATCCAGGAGCGGGATAAGAAGTACTATAACCTTGAGACCTGTATGGTGGCGCATGAATATAGGAAGGAAATAGCTATCTATGTTAGCACAATTTTTGCTTTTTTACGAGGTGAATACCTGACTGTGCGAGACTTTTGGCTTGCTGCAACAGCCTGAGATACTTGAGTGAAAATGAGATAGAACCACCATGAATTTTATCACTAAATTTCTAAGATCAAAGTAGTGAGTATGATGTGATTTGGGTGATGGTTGATAGACTGACCAAGTTAGCTCCTTTTCTAGCTATACAAGAAGATTTCAAGATGTGAAGTTGGCAAGGATTTATATTGATGAGATAATAGCAAGGAATGGAATTCTGGTGATGATCAACTCAGATAAGATGGATGATTTACCTCATGGATTGGCAGAACCTACAAAAATGTAATTAGAGACATGATTGCGATTTGAAGTACTGGGCTTAGCATCCTCAATTGGATGACAAAGTGAACGTATGATTCAGACTTTGGGAAGATATAAATGGATGGGCATATGTTATTTATTCTGGTTGTAGGACTCAATCGAAATTGTGGGCATGTTGGATTAGCTACTTTATGAGAGCTTTGTATAGAAATTGAAATATAGGTCGCCTGTTCTATGGAGAGAGATTGAGTAGAGAAGTTTGAATAGTGACTGTCAGTATATTATAAATAGAAAACGATTGATAAAGTAGGTGGTTCAAAAGGAAAGTCTCCGAAGCTAAAAGACTCTTCAAAAGAGCTATGCTGAAAATAGGGCGTAAAACCGTTGGAGTTCGAGGTAGAGATCGTATTGTTTATTAAAGGTTGTCGCCTGGAAAGGCCGTGATATACATATGGGCATTTTGAAGAGAGGCAAGTTAGCACCTCAGGTAAAGTAGGACCATTTGAGATTGTTTAAAGTGACGCCTCTGCAGCTAATTAGTTAAGAATTACAAGAGGAGATGAGAGAGTACATGACACATCCATAGTCAAACTTAAAGAATAGTTTGGCGGATGCTATTTTGCATGTGCCGATTGTGTACGAATTAAGAATTGACAAAACTCTTCTGTTTTGTTGAGGAACCTTCATAGATAATGGATCCGTGAAGTTAAAGAGTTAAACGTAGTAAAGGAATTTGCTTATGAAATTCGTGTGAATCCTATGCGTGATCCTAAAGTTTCACTTGAGCGCGAGGATTATAAGAAGTCTAAGTACCCTCAGATTGTTTGTGAATCGACTGAAGAATCATCTAGTTAAGGTCTCGATACGAGATGTATCCTAAATGGAGGTTATACTGTGACAACCATGACTTAAGTCATGTTAGTCAAACTATAGTGTTGACTTAGTATCTGTAGCAATTTATTGGTTATTGTAATTAAAATTATACGTTAATATTTGTTTTTTAATATAGGATATGTGAATTTGGTAATCAAGTCCATTTAGCGAGATCGTCTCATTGGGATTTGATTTGTGTTGGATTTTGTGGAGTTCATTTCGTTATCACTTATAGTGACACGAGAAATGAATATTGTGATTTAATCGTTTTTAGTAATTTATCGTGCTATAAATTAATACGTAATACGAATTTATGTGTTATGTAATGGTTAGGTATGAATAGGTTTAAGTATTTAGTATGAAGTAATGAAAAGTAAATTTCTATTATTTGGAAAGTTTAGATTTAAAATAATAAATGAAAAGTATTTATTTTAAAAGTAAGTAAATTACGATTTACGCAAAAAGGTAGTACTCAAAAAATGCATTATGTTTTTTATAAAAACTTAGGGTAATGTTAGTAAATATGTAATTAATAAATAAATAAAAAATAAAAAAAAAAAAAGAAAATAAAGGGTGATCGGCCGATTTGGTTTAAAGAAAAAAAAGGAAAACAAATCATACTCTAATTAAAATTGGTAAAAGATATCTATCCTAAACCTTTTTGTAAACCTTATAAATACCAAAGACCCTTCCCCCCTTGTTTTTGATTGTTCCAACCGAATTTTATTAAAGGAGGAGAGAAAAGAATATTTTTAATCAAATTTAAGGTTGGTGAATTGTATAATCAATTCAAAGTTTTTAGTTAGAATCTTAAAAACCCTTTTTAATCTAATCCTTCTTTTTAATCATGTAATAATTATTATGATGGATAATTAGGGTTTCATAACATCTGTAAATTAATATAATTAAACTAGTTAATAATGATTAGGGATGAATAAAATATAGAGGTAGTGTTCGTTTAGGTTTTAAGAATGCGTTAGAACTTGAATTAAGTTTGAGCAGAATTTAGGGTGTGTTGTTTCGTGAATATCAAGAGAGTATAGAAGCATGAATTGTTGTGAATTCCAGTGTCCTATGATGTAGCTCAAGAGGTCTAGTTTCCAGTACATCCGGCCACAAAAGTTTTAAGCTCGGGAATTACATTCAAATGTGACGCAACCAAAAGTGGTTAAATTGAGGGTGTGGGGGTTGGTGTGTGTGAGGGGTATAGGGTGCATTAAAAACGGGTCAGATTTTAAGTCAGGTTACGTGGATTAAAAATCCCCACATTAAAATTTTTAATTAGGATTAGCCATATACAAGAGTGTTATTCTACGTGTCTATAAAAAATTCCCCTACAGGAGAGCTTCTGATTGGAGTCTAGAGTATGAATTTTTTATGTCCAAACTTTTTTGGTGATTCGTACAGTTCCGAACTGAGTAGTTTAAAAGTTTGAATTAAATTTGGGCACTTAAGATGGATTAATTAGTATAAAAATCAAGGAGATAGTGAAACTCATAATATTGAAAGCATATTTTTATGTAAAATTATATAAAGGTCAGAAGGTGTGAGTTTAGAAAATGGTAAAGTTGGACACTCAAATTCAGCGATTTCAGGTAAATTAGTTGAACATTGAAAAAGTTTGTAAACAATTGGTAAGATGTTTGGGCATGGTGACGGGGAGACCCATGAGGGTAAATCAACACCTAAGACAACCATAATCATATGATTGTAACAGGTGCATAATTTTTGAGCTTAGAACGTTGGGGGGGTAAACACGTGTTAATTTTTGTGTATTAGCTTTGTGCTAGGATTTTAGGAATTGCTTTAACATCAGGTGAGTTTCATAGCCCCTTTTTTCTTTTGTTTTCTTGGGGTGAAAATGATGCTATGATTATTAAATGTTTTAGTTACTTTGATAATGTGTTTTAAATGAGGCATGGGCTAATATGATACTATTATATTATGTGCTATTGCTAATATAAAATATGGTAAATGTTATGCTTAGCGTGATCGTCTCAAGGCATGTAATTGATTGGTGAAGTGAGCGTGATCATCTCACTGTTGTGGATATTGTTAATAGTGAGGCGATATCGTCACCATATGTTTGTGGATTGGTTAGAAGTTAAGCAGATTCATCATCATTGTTGTGATGTTTTAATAGTGACGTGAATCGTCTCATTGATGTGGATATTGATATTGTTTGTGATGTTTGAGCGACACGAAGCTTCTCAATGTAGGTTGAAGTGATTGCATTTTATCTTGTATGAAAGTTCAGTTGTATGTTCTGCTATGCTATGTTTTATTTATCACAGTGATTTCAAAGCGAGTTATTGGCGTGTCTTAAACCTATGACTCTCACCAACATTATGTTGACGTTTAAGCATCATTTTCAGGTGAGCATCATGGGAATAAGATAGAGAGAAGTGGCTAGAAAGAGACCATAGGATGGTCCAGGATTATTTTATGCTTTTATTTCTTGAATATTGCATTGTTTGAATTATGGATACTTGTTTCAGGTCTTTTCTATTGGCAGAACTTTTGTTTTCATCAATAAAGCGCCTTTTGTGATTGGATAAGTTTTATAAGGTATTTTTTAAGACACTTTGTGTTCTATACTTAGCTTATTTATAGCATGCAAGAATTTTGAATGGGTTTTGTTGCTCTTTATAGACGCCATTGTGTTGTGATGATATCCTTTCTCGTTACGCCTTACGTTTCCACCTTGGCGTCACATTTGAAGCAGGTGGAAGTGTAAATAGCATTTTTGAAGATAAAATCTTTCAAATAGATGTCTCCTCAATGCATAGAAGCTTCTGCAAGCATTAACTGTTGATGAAGGATCACCATTAGTAATAGATATCCACAGCACTAATAGTTGTACTAACCAGTATTAAATACTATTATGCTGTTAGAGATGTATAGTATGCTTTGCTCTGTTGAAGTAGCCTTTCAAACATCACTCTGTGGCCTGATCCATCCTCCCATCTTTATCTTAAGCTCCCAAATTCATCCACTTCTTAGCTTCATTCCAGAATCTTCTTCACTATCCTTAGGACCTTGAGAGATTAATAGATTAGTTGTGCAGAAAGGTATTAGGATGAATTCTTGTTCAGGTTCTGTCTTCTTCTCAGCTTGACCTGTAACAATGTAATCTCTAGTTCCTACAATACCATTAGTTTGTTTTCTTGCAACAACTAGCACATAGTTCATAGATATTGTCAAAGAATCAACATCAAAAAGCCAGTCTGGTCCATTTCCTACCACATTAGGTGTATTTTCAAGAAATCTAATGTTTAAGGTCTCTTCAACTATCCTGGTCCTCTTGTTAAATACTCTTATTGCCTTGCTAACTACAGAGTACCCAACAAAAAATCCCTCATCAGCTTTTCCATCAAACTTGCCTAGATGATCCCTGTATTTAGATGGATAACAAGGACACTCCAAAAGGTTCAAGAAGTCTATTAATGGTGGTCTCACCACGGAATAAGGATTCCATAAGTGTGTCTTGTTATGAGGCTTAATGACAAGACCCAATATAGCACATATCAAGCAGTATAAAACAACATTCACCAAAAGGTGGTTGGACATATAGTCCAACTAACATAGTTCTTGCACCACTATCAGTGGTTCTATTCTTCCATTCAGCAACACCAATCTGCTGATTGGGGGATTGGGTGGATGGGGGTGTGGAGATCTCTAGCTACATATTAATTCCGCTCTTAATCCTCCTACATTTCACATCACTGATATCATTACACAATTTTGAACTCTGGTCCAAGTGTCCACATTCGAAATACTTTTACTTTATGGTCTAGTTGAATTTCTAATTCTGTTAGAATGTCTTTAATACCCACTAGTTTTCATCCTTAGTGTCCAAAAAGAATACACAAGAAAAATCTACTAAAAGTCAAACGATGACAACTAGGCCAATAAGACATTTTCATTAAAATCTTAACATTTGTAGTGACCAAATAGTTCCAAATGAAGCAATTAAGAGGTTTGCTGATTGAGTTCATAAGTTTGTTCTAACAAGATGCTTTTTTGTAGGTTCCCATGATCAGTCATAACAAACCTTATACAATGATTGTAGATCAAGATGGCAGTAAAAAAAGACTTATTTGATGATTGAAAGAAAACTTTTTGGGTGGCTAGAAACCCTAATCAATAATGCTGACTAGCTAACCTAATAATGATAAGAACATAGTGTATTAAAGGACGCAAATGTGGATTGGCCTAGAGTCCTTTGTGGTGCTTGTATCTTGGGCTTTTTGCATCTTGCCCGTTTATCACTCACTAAAACATTAATTAATTAAACTAACGTATCGAGCTATGAACACTAGTTTTTCTTACAGATCGAGCTTCTCTTGTTTAGGACTTGTGTTTTCTTAACACAATCCCCCCCGTAAGCGATGACTTCTTATGAGGTCTTTAGTGGGGTGTTTGGGGGTGTGGGGTGTGGTTGGATTATTTGGGTATCTTAGCGAAGCATAGTTTTAATTCCATAGTATATTACACGCTGTTTTGCTGTACATCACTTGATATTCAGATTCTTCACCAGTAATCAAATCCTTTAACGTTGTCTAAATTTGAGCTCTGTATTTGCTTGAAGTATATGTGAATCTTTTCTGGTTTTGCCATATGCTAACTTAGTTTGACATGCTCATACTTTCCTGTAATCATGAAGCTTTTTATGAATCTTTCTTCCTCAATTCTACAGATCTTTAATATTGTTTAAGAAGACTAAGATTTCAAGGTTCGTAAGCTTCAATTTACTTAGCTTTCTTGATGTCTGACAAACCTTTGATTATGAACAATATGTTTTAAGGCAAACTATCAGCAACACAGGATTTGATATGTCTAATAATCCGTTTGCTATGGATTAGTCAATGCTTTGTTGCAATAACAAGTGCAATGATAACCTTATAGTTTGTTTAGTGAAACTATCAACTATTAACGTGATTTTGATTATCTCGTTACCAGTAGCATTTGCTTCTGGAGTAGTCAACTCTTTGTTTTAGAAATATGGTGAGTCGATACCATACAGGTATGAATACTGCACCTGAGATCAGATAATTCAATAAAGAACCTTCTGTGACAGGGATTTCCCTTCCAGCTCAAAGCCTTTAAGTCCTCCAATACTGAAGTAATCAAATTTCTCTGGATCTTGGGCTGTTCTCTCAAACCAATGTCCTAATGGATTGGTAAAGAGTGAGTCATTACAGTGTAATAATCTGCTGACTATAAACCGTATAATTCAAGTTCAACGTTTTACTCTAAATACAATGAAGTCCAGTAGAATGTCAATGACAAAAAAATGATTTGAAAAAACATTCGATGTGTTTGTGAAAAATTTATTTAGGACACAACGAAAGTTTAAATCAGAATGCTCTGAAGATGTTTTGAAAGATATCTCAAAAGATATGAAGTGCCTCATGGCTCTCATCAAACCCCTCATAACCAGTTAATTGTAAGAAAGTCAGTCAACTAGTGGATATTGTCCAAGACAAGTATATGAGTATCAACTACTAATACCCTGTGGTAAAGGGGGGGGGGGGGGGGTAACAAAATTTCATTCTTTCGCATTCCTTAAGATCACTTTCCCAATCATGAAACAAAAGATTCATTGTAAATAGCAAGCTATCCCCTGTGTATACACACAAAAGCTTGGTATTTGACATTATTGTTGATATATTAACACTTTTACTCCCCAACACAGTGTGCATACGATAATCGAAAGATTTTTGAGGTTTTTGCACATGAAAGAAAGTATATCATTTTAAATCAATCGAATCATTATTTATCACCGTTGTTACATTAAGTCACCTTTTTTTCCCACCGCAAAAGTATTGCAACTTTTTTGTATGGTTTTTGATATATAATGGACTTAAAGATGTATCGAGCAACCCCCCTCAATGTGACGTGAGGTGAATTAAGCACATATATCAAGTGATTATTGAAACATACCTTAGTAAAAATACCGAGACATCAGTGATAAATCAAAAAACCATCTGAAAGACGTATGATTGTGCTCATATTCAATCTGTTCTGTGAATAGAATCATCAACATGCGCGCAACACACGCTGCAAACTGTTTGTAAAACTAGATCTCCCCTCAAACAATTGAACCCGTGTATGGTATGAAAGAGTTTTGGTGCATGTCTAATGGTAACTCCGAACAGTTTGATAAAACAATTGTTTATACCTGAGAACAAATTGTTCGGAGTTAAGACGAACGACTTCTCGGTCTGTTAAAGAAACATAATGCATTTGAAATGTACATCAGATCTTAGGTTGATGACCGTTACAGTCTGGAAATAACTGCAAGGCCAACTAGTACAAATTCTTTTTTTCTTTTTTTTGTATGATATGTACGATTATATACAAATATAGCATATGCGAGAACCATGTACTCGTTGACAGATTCTGTAGTTCCATCAAGTTTTTGAGACATTTGTTTTTTAACTCTTAGCAGTGGTATTATTGTATCGAAGCAGTTCCGCTTGGTAAGACCCTTTGTGAAAATGTCTGCCATTTGATATTTGGTTTTCTTTCTACAAGTACATTCCAACAACCTCTTCTTTAACTGCTCTTTTTATGAAGTGGTACGGATATCAATGTGCTAGATCTTTAGGTTGAACACGTATAGCATAACGAATAGAGCACATTGATGTCACATAAGAGGAATCTTGTTGAACACAAATCTAAAGTCCTTATAGTTTTATGTGACCTGCATCCAGGAGAACTTCTGATAGTCTCTGGATACTAATCTGTAAGGTTCCCATGACCGATTCATACAAAACCTTAACATAATGATGTGCGAGATCAAGATGCGGAAAATACAGACTTTAATAGATGATGAAAGTAAACTTTTTGGTGGCTAGAAATCCCTACACAATAATACTGACTATCTAACCTAATACTGATAAAGAACATAGAGTATTGTATAACCTAATGGGATTGCCATAGGAAAAGGGGGGCCTTTGTGGGCTTTATCTGGGCTTTTTGCATCTTGGCCCGTTTACATCATTAAAACATTAATTAATTAACTAACTATCGAGCTATGAAACACTATCTCTTGTTAGACTATGAAATTATGTTTCTAACATTTTGTGTTCTTATCCTTTCTGACAAGCAACACAAGAATGATTATTTTCAAAAATATTTAAGGGTAAACCTCTTACAAGGTTGTCCGGTTATAGACCAGTTTTTGTTAATATTTTTAAAGTTAATGTGCCCAAGCCGTAGTCTATCCTCCTGTTCCATAAAATAAGGATCATCAATTATGGCCTTAGAAAAGAGGCAAGTTAAACCTTTATGGGAACAACACTCTTTTAGGTCAACACAGTAAAGTATTATCCTTTCTTGAACTCTTGAGCAAACATGACTTTCAACAATAGCTTAAATTCAAAAGATAAGTCAGAGACATTAAGTGTCATTAAAAAGAACATTATTCTTTTTTGTCACAAAGTTGTGACACACAAACAGTTATACTTAAGCTCCTACAAAAAGTACACATTATCAAAATCCAATATTCCTTTTTTGATTTTAACCTTTTTTTTAAAATTCTACCTTACCATCTCCAAAGTGAAACAAAAACCATCGCCCCATCAAATCTTCATATTCTTTTCAGATAGAATTTGTATTTTTTTTCTATCATGTGCCTTGAGCTACCACTGTCAATAACCTCCCTTTTTCCTTATACTCCTATTGTTGATTGTGGTTGCCTGCACATAAATAAAGAGACTTTAGACTCTTTTGGGGATCCAAGCCATTATAGGACTTGGATCTGCCTCGTGCATCAATGTAAGAATATTTCCTTGAAAAGTATTTGAATCACTACTGTTTTTTGGATTTCCAAACCCAGAATGCTGAGGCCTTTAGCAGCATTACACCTTTTCCTTTGTTTTCACTTACTTAAGCTACTACTAACTACTTCGGCTCTATCCCTAGCAGTAGTATCTTTTACCCTGACAGTATTAACCTTTTTATTGAAAATACTATATTATTGTATTCTGAATACTTGTTAAATGGGTCCCTGTAACGTGTGAATATCCCTTTTTGTAAGCATTTGATATTGGTCTAGGATGATTCACAGTTGGTTTTGAGCCAGCAGTATTAACTAGTCTGACAACGAGTAATAACACTTGGCAACCAACATTATTAATTATGCCAGACTTTGTAATAACTGACTGCTTGTGGAACAAATCTTCTATTAAGGTGAGGGCAAGTAATTTTAAAGCAAAGTTAATGTGATCACCCTAACTACTTGATTTAGGCGTAATGAGTTGTTCCACACTGGTCTTATACACCTATTTAATCACACACATAATGAATATGCTCAAAACTGACCACAGTACGAAAACAATGCTTTTTTTATTCATTTAAAAGGTCACTTCCTAGTCTTTGAGTGTTCCAAAATATTGTTCCAGTTTCTTGTGGGTCCCTCTAGGATAGTGTTTTGTTTTATTTAGATGTTTCTATCTATCTCTAACTGTTTCCCTAGCAGCTTAAACAAGATTTATATCTTTTCAGAGCTAGAACTAACAGTGGTAACCTATGTATATAATTTCAACCGTACTTCATCATCAGAATTCCAATCCCATTACTGGAGTCTAAAGCTGTTCATACCTAATAGTTTTTAGAGTTCTACCAACATCACCATTGCTTTTTACACCAGCAGACTCATGATTTTGACTCAACTGTCTTAACTATTACTAGGTTAACAATAGTAGTTAACATCATATTCTCACTTTAACTATTCAACTATAAACGTTAGGATCATTATAAATGGAATGAATTTCCCTGTATAATGTGGGGAACTGCATGATATCCTTATCAAAATTTGGACTTAATATTCTCCAGATATACTAACATCTCAGATGTAAATTCACAAATCTGTCTACTACAAAAGGAGAAGCATCATTATGAAGAAGCTGCATTAGTATCCTATCCCTTTAAACTGTGACACTAACTTTACTATTCCCCAGCAAATTGTTCAAAGATTAAATGAAATTTGAAACTTCTTCTCTAATGTATATTTTAACTCATTTTCACTCTTTGTTCTTCTGCTTTTTCCAATTGTCTCTTTGTTTCAACTAAAGCATTATACTCTTAGTTTAACTTTCAAGGTTTAAAACATTAAGCTTTCTTCATACACAACCTCATTTTTTCTTATATTAAGCTAGTCTAGCTTCTACTTGGATTCTAAAAAGCCTGCTTAATAAGATACTAAATTAAATTGAGACAATTTTGTAATCTGAATATACAAACTATCAAATTGTTCTTTAAAAGTAGCATAAGCTTTTTACCCTATCCTGATTTAGAACAAGATCTACCTCATAATCTGAACTACAGAACTTCCTGCAGAAGTATGTGCCATAAATAGCAAAGTGTTTGTAGATTGTTTCTTCTTCAGTGGGTAGCGTCTAGTCATACCCTCCAATTCCATCTTGAGCAACCAAATCATTTTTAGTGGGAGTTTCCACTATCATAGTTCTTCTATTATTCTCTCTTCCTCTGTTTTCCTGATTTTTTAGAGCTCTACATTCTCTTGCAAAGTGACCAAATTTTTATTACAATTGTAGCACTGAAAAGAGTCCACTTAGACCTATCAAATCTAACTCTTTGACCATTTACATCCAACTTCCTTCTTGTCCTCTTGATGAATCTCCTAGCTTCACTAATTGTTAGCAAGGCCATACTCTCATTGTAAATCGAAAATCTTCTAGATCATCAAGGTATCAATTTGTTCTAGATCCTCTTGAGCAAGTTGAGGAGAAAATAGGCTGACTACTAGGAAAGCCACAAATCATAAGCAGCACTAGGTTTATCTCCATGCTGCAGGATTACTTTGAGTAAGAGCAGCACAGAACTCCATAAGCAGTTTATCTGCCTTCAACTTGTGCTGCCAAATAGCTGTTATGCTGTTGTGAGGACATAAAAGCCCACATTTTGTGGATTTTGACTTGTACATGTTGACCCTGAGAATTCAGTTCAATGATATCTTTAAGTTGTTGTATAATTTATCCAACTTATGGTCCCTTTATTTATCCTGTTTGTTTCCTCTAGAACAAAGAAAGAGTCTTCTATTCAGATGTAAGACTTCGTAACATTTTAAGTTCATGCCCTCTGTGTAATAACTTCCTACTTGAATCCTCCACCAAACTAATAAGTTCTGCAACACAAAAGTTTGAATCCATTGTCTCTGAACTTAATCCTGCATAGTTCTCATATTGTTGCTTGAGAAGAGTTCTCTGAACTTTCTTGGATTCCTTGTTTCCTCCATACCTCTTCTCAATGGCTTCCATGAGCAATTTTGCATCTTTATATGAATGGAACTTTAGTGAACCTTTATTTAAGGAGGTGCCATCACAGAGTTCCTCTATCTTTCATCTCATTCCTCATGTCTTTTTCTTTCTTCTGCAGTAGTAAGGTTATTTTCCCTGCTCATTTCCCAATAGTTCTCTTAGCACTTTGTTACCATTTTTATATTACTTCCCAGAGGAGTAATCAGTCATGAGAAAATTATTGTTTAATTCCTCATTAACTCAGAGAATCATAATCTTTGTTAGTATGTAGTTAAGATGGCGAATGTACTATAGAAGAAAGATCATTGGTTGAGGATGAGGAGTTTTTGCATCAAGTTGTAGAATTAGTTCCTGCCTCCATCTTATCACTGAGAATTAGATCTTGTATGTGTTGTTGGTTTCTTCTTATTCAAAGCTTCACAACAAGCTCTGATACCACTTGTTGATCCCAATGAACAGATCTTGACTTCTTAGCTTGATGTAAGGTTTAGTATCATTGGATAAATCCACAGGTACTACAGAATGAAACAATAGAGTTTATATATAAACTTGCAGAATCTAGTTTATACCCACTAAAAGAATAACAGTAATGAATGTTACAAACACATAGACAATAACCAAAACAATAAGCTCTAATATATTAATACGAACACTCTTTGATAGTGTTAGGGTTTACAACCTTGAAGCTATGAAAAACTAGAACAGACAGATATAACTGATCTATTGCCTTAGGGTCCTTTTATACACCCAAGGAAACCCTAATGGGCGAAACTAAACGTGTATAATGATAATGGTATATCTAATCCTAATTTAACTCATGCTATCAAATAGCAGTACAACTAAAACAAGACTAACATCACTAAAGTAATTAACTAAAGACTAACTATACGCAGTACTACCAATGTACTGGTAACAGCACTAACTATTATAGGCTAGCAGTACTATATAACTTATAGCTAATTTTCTTTAAACTTCAGTCCAGTCAGCACAAACTTGAACCAACATAATTACTACCAAAAATAACAGTAAGAAACTTCAGAAGCATCAAATTCTCAACACTAAAAACCTCCAAAAACTCAACTTTTGATCTAACACCTAATCTCTAAAATGCACACACAAACGATCTAAATCATATCATCCTATGAGCTCTAATACCAATTGTAAGATATTGTAAATCATAACACAATGGCATATAGATGGATTAGCCAAGTCTAGAGAGAGAAAGTGGGAGAGAAACTACTAGAGAGAGAAATTGGAACTAGTAATAATTGAAAATACTAACCGCCTCTTTCCATTCCAAAGGCATGGAAGAGGCTTATATAGTTACTTACAAAACCGGCCTAATGGCCTTGGTAGTAGGGATTACATGTTGGGTTTAATACCCGGCCCATTACCGAATGTTATACATTAAACGATTAACTACGAGCTAAAATAATCGGTAAAATACACAGGGTGACCGAGTCTTTTTCTAATGTCTAACAGGAAGGCTCGAACAGGGCTTAGCCGAGATCTACGGGATTGAAAGGAGATTCTTTTTGTATTTTTATATTTTATAGAAAGCAGATGAAATCATTAGTTTGAGAGGTTGGTTTGATTAACTAATTAATTAAACTAAATATAATCTATACTACTGGTGATAACTTTATGATAAGATAGTGTAGAATTAACTTAATCATGGCGCAATACTTTATTAGAATGCTTCTCCTAATCCCTTTGCACTTGTCACACTCCATGATGATCTTTGTAAGTATATTCCTAATCATGAACTAAATAACACGAACCCGGGCCGTCTATTTAATATTCCGTTAAGGCAACGCACAAGTAAGGTAGTATGAAGACACAAGGCCGCTAAGAGTATATTAAATTCAATTGATATATCTTAAGAGGAGTGATAACCATAAGGAATACGGTATTATAAGACTATAAACGATGTATCCTTTTACACTTCTCGCGATTCCCAGACTCTATGCCAATTTAATATCTAGTGGTTAGTTTTCTATTTAAATATGTGAAATCGACTTACTCACAACATTGCATGCTCTATTTCCCATGATAGACATGAAAGATTAAATAGACAGTTCATTTTATGTGTTGATTGCATGCTATGTGTAGTAGGATAGAAAAGAAAAGAAAAGAAAAGAAAAGAAAAGAAAAGAGCTTTATGCAAGTATACAAACTACTAATGTATTTGAAGAGAATTCGTTTCAAATTGAATTCGGTATGGTATTGCATAACATACTAAAATACACAAAGAATAAACATGATGTTGGGAATTAAAGATTCCTTGATGCTGTTTGAATTAAATGAAACAAGAGGGACTAAATCGACATAATGAAGATTCTACAAAAGATGGAAGATTGTAGAAGATATGATCAAAGATATGAAGATCATGATTGATATTCAAATGATTTAGTTTCCTTATACTTATGGAAAGCATTAATAAGTATTAAATATGATGAGGATGTTACAAGATTTATTAGGAAAGCATTAAAATGTATTAATATAGACTACATAGGAAAGTATTAAATGTGTTGTAACCTACTAGGACTCCTTGGACTATAAAAGGAGGTCCTAGGGTGTAGAGAAACATAATCAATCTCTACACATGTTTTACTCATAGTTAGTTATAGCTTCAAGGTTGTAAACCCTATCACTATTAAGAGTGATCGTATTAATATATTGAAGCTGCAAAGTTTGGTTAATTGTTATTATTCTTCTTAGTATCACAACCTAGTTTCCGCATAATTTGTGATATTCCCAATCAAAGTTTCTACCACAGTTGTCTTGGATTTATCCAATACAACTAAACCTTATATCAGCTAAGGAGTTAAAGATCTGTTCAGAACGAGATCAACATGAATTTATATGACTAGCACAAAAAAAACTCTTAGAATTCCACCCCAAAAATGTGACGTTTGCCTTTAGATCTATAGGAATTCGGGTATCTATTATTGATACCCAAGATAGTTTATACCTTTAGCTTTCTCGAGTTAAGGAGTGAGCAGTCATATGTGACTATTCCGTCGTTATGGATGTGTACGTTTGGTCTTTGTCACCTTTTCTGGAGCATTGAGATAGGTATTAAATTATATGAATGTACCGATAGTATATTAAATTCTAGCACTTGTTTTTGTGATGCATCTCGAGATCGCAAGTAAGCATTAAGATTTGCTAGATAAGAGGCACTAGGATTAACTTATATTTTATACCTGTAATTGTTATGATGGTTACGCCGATCATATAACTATCCCACACCCTTGCCATGCACTCACTTTTAGTGCAGGATACCCCTAGTACAACCCTCCGAGCCTATCTTTTTTCACAGTTCTTGTAATTTTCTAGTGGATTCCAGATTATTAATGAAGGGCATTGTCACCCTTAAACTAATAGTTACACCTAAATAGCCTTAGCCTACCTTGTATGTACTCACTTTTAGTACATTATTGTGTTTAA
>BQNB010061567.1:0-36433 GCA_026074375.1 Tanacetum coccineum | reverse complement strand
TGAGGAATCTTCTAATAATGAAGATGAAGTTGCTGAAGTCTTTAGGATCGATACTAATATATTTGACTATGAGACACCTCTCTGTTTGGCATTCAATGAATTTAACTACCTTCTCAAAGTAGATCGACTTACTTACATAGAATATTATAGGGTTTAAAACCTATGAAGATTACAAAGACGATTGGATCTACGAATGGAACAAGAATGTACCATGGGTATATGACAAGCCATGGCTTAATAATGGAATATGGAAGGAACCGAAACCAGTCGAACATACTTGCAAGCCTTTCAACTATAAAACTGGTGTTTAGAATGGCCAACCTGTAGTTGGAGAGAGGATGGTTATTGCAATGGAGGAAATTTGCCCGGTGCTTACCATATTGGAAACTCGCTCCATTACCAAGACCTTGAATGGTACGAGGCTTTAGAGGATAGCGAACTAAAAGATGAAGCATTAAGAAATAAAGCTATCATAGAAGGATCAATCAATGATGATGAATCATGCAATGATTGTTGAAAAAGATGGAAAATCTATGAGATTACCTACCCAGATCACGATGAAAAGGAATATGAGAATGAAACTCATGATGAGAGACAAGAGTTATGTCAAACTAATGAACTGCCGATATGCAATATGAGAAGATTTAAGATGATCAAGTAGTCATTCGGACTAGATGAAGAGTATGTTGCTGTTAAAGAAGATGAATACGACGATTTGGAAAAAACAAGCAATGATGTGTGTCGAGCATACCAGGAAATCTTTCGCATGATGGACGAAGGATGAATGGTAACTAGAGCTGAATAAAAAGACGCTGAAGAAAAGTCTAACTTAAAGACTTCACTGTAAACAAAAGTGCTTCCCGGGAGACAACCTAGACTGTTATTTAATTTTTATCGAGTCTGTCTTCCCAGACATCAATATGGCGTATCCGCTCTATACCATACGGTGTATTGATTGTCTGGACGTTATCAATCTTTACTTTTATGCACTTTAAAAACATTATTGTCAGTTCTGGCAATACGCCGTATCCACCAAAACTGACCTGTATTTAGTTTGTTTTAGTTTAGTTTAAATTAACCATAGGTACCAAGATAGGAATGCATGTTTTTCCTATTTTTACACAGGACCTCATGAAGAAAAAAATCGACGAATATTGGTGGAGAATTTACAAATCTGGAAATCTTAAAGTGTTGGAGCCTTGAAACTTCAAGGCGGTTGTTCAACACAATCTTGCTCATAAACGCAACATGGAGAATCTATCGAGCAAATATCAGGGGAGTTTCTCATTCTAATTCTTTTTTATTCCTGTATTTAATATTTTATATCTCATTCTAATTCTTTTTAAATTCTCGTATTTATTGTTTTATCTATACAACAAGGACGTTGTATAATTCAAGTGGGGGGATGGGAATTAGAATGATATGTGTCCTAATTTTCACACTAAAATGCTTAAATTATGCTCAAAGTTAAAATAATTTCAAGCATACGTTTGTGAAATTACATGTTACATAACCCGCACACATATAACCTTGTCGGTATTGTTGAGGATTTAACGCATATTCCGTATTCCAAATTTTTACCAAAATTACCATAAAATATGAGTAGCTGGTGATGTAGTAACATTAGAACTTGGGCCTTGGTATATCAAATTCGAACCGCAAATAATGAAGTACTATGGATTTTAGATGGAGTAACTTGTTTAAATTGGTAAATTTTAAGATTACACCCAAATTGCCTTTACATGTTGCTTATTAACTAACTACACTGGTTAGTTAACTCCCATATAAACCCTTTGTTTACTCTCATTTTAATAGTAAGATACCCCTAGAACAACCCGTAGAGCTAATCCTTTAGGAACTGCACCAATTATTTGTTTCGTTACACCTTACACCTTAAGCCAGACCATGTGTTAGAAATTAAGTTTGTTTTACAGTTGCTAGTTTCTTAATGTGTAAAGTATGTATTTCCCGAGTCTTGTGTCTATTTTGGTACGGTTAGAAGAATTTGCACATTGCAAATGAGAATGTATATTATAGTAAAAACACATGGTAATATTACTACACGTAATTAATATACGCTCCGAATAAAAATCTTGGGGATGGAGATTATCCGAAATTATTATGATCATGAAGATGGTGAAACTACACCGAGTTTCGTAGTATGGTGTTAGTTAAAAAAATTGAAAAAATTAGAAAAATCACAACAAAAAAGAGAAGGAAAGTTTGAAGATAATCGTTTCGTGACTACCGATTGAATTACATGAAGGATCGATTATTCGTTGATTTTTGACGATGAGAAGTATATGTATCAAAAAGTTGGAAGATATCGCCACTTTAATATCGCCACTTGCCTTGTAAAGTATGGGATGTTTGGGAAGTTGACCATTACGGGAACGCCAACTTAGGTTGTTGTTTTTGATCTATGATCAAGAAGTTGTAAATAGTTGTATCTTTATCATGGCAACGGTCGGGAAAAGTGTCTAGCAACTTGTATTTTAGACTTAATCTATTTGTTTTGTAATTTTTATTTAACAACAATTTATTTCCCTTTCCTAATCATTAACCATGGGTTTTACGCGAATGAGGATGTGATCGAGCGTGCATGTCTATTCCATTGTTACGGCCATGTATGCATGTCTCATCTGCCTTGTTGGTTTATTATTATTGGTGAAAGTTAGAAGATCTATACCCTATATTACTCTACTATTCCTACTCTTTAGCTTATTCAAGGTAGGAGTGAGCAGTCACATGTGTCTATCATGTCGTTATGGGCGAGTATGTGTGGTCTTTAAGTGTTTTCATCTTCCAATTTCGTGAGGTGTTTGGTTGTGTACTAGTAATAGATCGAATAAATGCTTTAACGAAAAATATCCTTAAGGATAAATTTTTAGAAACTTCTAAAGTCTACTTGAGGACAAGTAGGATTCAAGTAGGGGGATATTTGATGACATCAAATAACATCTATTTTAATTAGCATTTACCAAAATATTCTTTTATTAATTGATTTTTTTAACTACCTATTTTATATATTTATTTTTTGTGTACTTCTTAATAGAACAATTTTTTATTACAAAAACACTTTTTCTTTAACGTAAAAAAACAAATTTATAACATATTTATAAACTATCATAATGCTTACTTATGTACAAGTAGGATTCAATTGGGGGATTTTAAACAGCACCACTGAACATCACAATAACGTCTAATTTTTTTATTTTTTATAGCATCATTTATCCCATGTATTTAACCCATTTTGTATAATTTCTGCAAAGAATTGTTACTTAATCGTTTATATTTGAGAATTGTAGTAACTACGGAGTACTTGGTAAATATTAGCAAAAGGCGCGCATTCTAGAGCTTAAACGAAGACATTTTTGTTGGAAACACAAAAAGTGTCGGTCACTTCCAAGTTGTAATAGGTCTTAGCTCGTAGATTATGTCATGTTAAGTATAGAAGCTAATCCGGCCTAAGGCCCATGGGAACAATAAGCCATCATACGCCCATGCGGCCGGCAATATGTATCATATTATAAAGCCCTCTCCTAGCTTTGGAGAGGGGTTGGTTGTTTCATTTTTTCCATTTTCCACATAGTAATAACACTTTATCCATTCCATATACTTTCTCTCACTAAACATCACAACCCACATCTCTCTCTCTTGTTCTTGGTAGATCATTAGATTACATGTTTCTTCAATTGGTATCAAGAGCCATGGAGTGGTGTGTTTAGTTTTTGTGTTTGTCTTGTGATTTGTGTTCAAAATCTTTATAAAGAACAAAATTTTTTGATTCAATATTTTTGGTCGTAAAAACTTAAAAGTTTCATTTTTATTTTCTCTTTAGGGTTAGTACACTAGTTGTACAAGAAATTGTTGCTAAAAACCATTCAAAAATGTATCTATTTTCTGGTTTTGAAAATTTGAGTTTCGTATCGTAGTTGGAACCGAACGAGTACAACCGAACAAGAATAGCCGATCTAGTATTTCTTTGACAACGAAACGAGTTGTCTGTTTCAAGAACCGAACTAGCTAAGTTATAGTGGGAACCGAACTAGTTTGTTGTCTGTTGGAACATTACTAGTTTAACCCGAACGATGTTAAACGAACAAGCAGAGCCGACTAGCGTAGTTGTTTGACAATCCTAAACAGATAAACCTAACAATCAATTCTAACATATTAATATATTGACACAAACCGAATAGTAAGAACAAGGACAATAGTCACGAACCAGGTCTAAAAAAACCGATCTAGTTTAATCTTTGTCAATCCGAACAAGGTGGGATCCGCGAACTAGTTTTGTCCCTTTGTTCAAACCGAACAAGACAACCCGATCAGTAATTTCTTTGTCACCGATCTAGTCAATTCCATTTAAGACACATTAAACTCAAAGTTCTAAATTTATACGGTTTATTTCTGTTGACTTGTAAAATCCCGAGAAACAAACACTTGTTTTCATTGTTTTTGTCGAGAATTGTAAATCCTGTGTAGTTTATTTCAAGACTCAAACAATCACATAACCAAACACAATTTCTTTCTACCATCGATCGATCAATTGTAATCTTTTGTACCACAATGACGACTCTTTGCCGATAAGTCACTTCTTTCAGGAGGAGACAACAAAACACCAATGCTTGAAAAACACTTGTATGATTCTTGGAAGAGCCAAATGGAATGTATATGTTGGAATTAGACATATGGAAGAATGATTCTTGCCTCTGTTGAAAACAGGACCAACTCGTCTGCCTTCAATCACTGTGGTTGGAGCAACATGGCTTAAGGATTGATTGAACAGACTCCCGTGAAGCCATCAAGATGAGTTGTGAATCAAGCAATAATCATCATTCTCCAAGGCCTTCCAATGAAATTTATGCTATTGTGAGTCACATCGTGTTGCATAGTTCTTTGGGAGAAGATTTAACAGCTAATGCAAGGGAAGTCGTTAATAAAACTAAAGATCGAGAAATGCCATGCTGTATGATGAATTCGATAAGTTCACTTACAAGAATAGGAGAGTCGTTACATGAGTACTACTGAGGTTACTATGTTAATCATATGACCTCAATGAATCATCTACAAGATGACATTGGAGCAATTTCAAGTTCAACACCAAGTTTTTAACACTCTTCCAGATGAATGGATGCAATTTTGTTACTGATGTTAATTTGGTCAAAGTCTTGCATACTACCAATGTTGTATCAGCTTTCATGCTTACCTTGCAACCAACACGAAAGACATGCAAATGAGTTCGTTGATGCTTGAACGTAACTCTGGATCTTCTTGCTTTAGTTGCATCTCACAAAATTACCTTCGTCAATTTATCAATCTCATAATTACACACTGTTCCGAACTCTCAACTTCAACTAATGTTTCCACCATATCGTTGATTCACATTTTGTAAACACCTTATCAGACTCAACAAGTCACAACCAGTCATCAACACCTATTTCAATAATTATCCATCAAAGGAGTACCCAATCCTCAGTTTACCACAACGTTTATTCTCCACAGTCATCCATCACCACAATTGGGAATCTGCTCTCATAATTAACAACATCAACAATTCCTGATTTTTCCCAACAGACTCCGGTCTAATTGTTAAAGTCGTTCCAGAAAGGTGATGGATCAATTGAAGCGATCCAATCACATGATGTCAGATTCTTAACTGTGTTGTCACATCCCTGGTATTTATCACTAACAATCAGCTAAGGACTTCATCAAACCCTCGTCAACATGCTCCTCTATGTGGAAAGTAACCTGTGCAAAAACTGTTCAGGGGAAACCAAACTACTTATGTGCTGGAAACAACGATGAAATTCACTCCTGGAGCAAGTGGAAGCAACACAGGGAAACAACGGACTGTCCATCTGTTACAACTGCAAAGGGGAGGGTCATATTTCCAAGCAGTGTACTATGCCCAAGAGAAAAAGGGATGAAACATGGTTCAATGATAAAGTGTTGCTGGTTCAAGCTCAAGCAAGTGGTCAAGTTTTAACAGAGGAAGAAATAGCATTTTTGGCAGATCCAGGACTTCCTGACACTCAAACCTCTTCTACTGTCCATTACCCACAATGCTGCTTATCAAGCCAGATGATATGGATGGCCTTAATGACTCTGATTGTGATGAACTTACTCAGCCAAGTTTGCTTCAGGCGATCTTTCTCTAGGAATGGCTTCAGATGAACATCACGAGTTATACAATCGGATTAATCTGGCAATGATTTAATCAAGCAGTGATGCAGATTAATGACGGTCTTCTGAAAGACCTAATGATGTGAATCAGACAGAAGAGAAATTGATAGTAACCATTGATAGCAATATCATTCCTTATTCTTAGTATCTGAGTGAAACACAACAGGAAACTGTCCAGAATTCTAACTCTTCTGCTCAACAAGATGTCCTGATATTATCTATGTTTGAACAATTAAATACCCAAGTGATGAACTGCACCAATGTTAATCTGGAATATAAAGTGCCAATAAAGATTTGGACTACCGAGCTCTGACAGATATATAAGAAGAGGTTAAGATTTGTAAGAAATGTCAAATAATATTGTGAATAGTTTTTAGGATCAAATGAACAGTATGCCGAGATTGTACGTCTTAAGCAAACTCTTTCTGAACAAGTGCAAAGAAAAGGATCTTTAATGAAAACAGTTTCTGATCTCAAAAAGGATTTAAAAATGGAAGAAAACAGAAATATTGATAGAGAAATTGCTTTAGAAAAAAAATTAAGCAACTTAATAATATCATTTTCAAAAGAGGTCAATCTGCACAAACTGTTCATATGATGACTAAATCAAAAATTTGTTATGATCATTCCACAAAACAAGCTCGTTTTGAAAAACCTTTCTATCTGAAGAAAGTTCGGGAGTCAAAGCCAAAACTGTATGACGGGAATGTCATTCTTAAAATGGATACTATTGTGATTCCTGATTCTGATGAGACATTAATGCTTTGTGAAGAGAGTCGTTCAAAAATGCTTTTGAAGGAACAAGATCCAATGGTTGTAAAAAATAAAGTGAACACTAAACCCATTAATTATGCTGTTCTTAATAACGATTACAACAAACGATTTGTTCGACAATCTGATTTATATAGTGAACATGCCTATTGGAAAGCGACTTCGGTCCCACCTTTAGACCATTTCCTTCTTCACAACATAAACAAAGTTGAGGTTCCAAAAGAATTTCCTAAAGTGAGTATGGTGAATACTAGCTTGAAAGAGCTTTAAACGCCATCTTACTGGCTTTGATCAGGTTGGTCAAAGGAAAGAATAATGCAACAGCTATCAATGAGGGCACGTGGGGTTTAAAACCCCCCATGACAAAGGCTTGTTTTCGAGATGAATGATTGATGTTTATAAAAGATTAAAAAGGATATCTTTAATAACTTCAATCAATACTTGGTTGATGTAATTGCGATGTCTCCAAAAATGTCTTTTATAAAATGGAACAGGCTGTCGGACAAATTCGCTGATGTCCAGAACTTTTGAAGTTGAAATGGAATCAAGTTTTTGAGTGAAACTATGATAAGACTCTTGGACAAGCCATTGATCATGTTTTGTAAACATTGTTGTGAATTTGTCTATGATGATGGTTGTGAAACTGTGGAATGAGTGTCAAAAAGTGGTCTCTGAATCTCAAGACTGAGCTTTCATACAAAAAAGTTATTGTTGATAAAGAAACTTTCGATAAACTTTGTAAGAATTTTACTACTCTTAAAAAAAACATCTGACATCACTTTCTGGAAGCTGATCTCAATTTAATTACTAAAATTTTTTCAACAGGAAAAAAACAGTGTTATAGATCCAAATGCTCGCCTCAGTTTTACTCAGTTGTTTGAATTAAGTGAATTGAGAGCTCAGTCTCAAGAGAAAGACACAGTCATTGTCAAGTTGAAAGAGAAAATTAAGTCCTTAAAAGGAAATGTGGATGATAGTAAAGTCAAAATGGACATGGATAAAATTGAGACTCTTAACATTGAATTGGAACATAGAGTGACAAAACTTGTTGCTGAGAATGAGCATTTGAAACAAACTTATAAGCAACTTTATGACTTGATTAAACCAAAATGTGTTCAATCAAAAGAACAATCTGATGCGTTAATCAAACAAGTCAATATAAAGTCTGGGAAAATTTTTGATTTAAATGCAAAACTTTCAGAACATAGGTTTGGTCCTGAGCAGAAAACCCTAAAGAATGGTAAAGGAAACTTAAGAAAACCTTTAGATAAGGAGGCTATTAGACCCCATCTGTTTGATCCAAAAGTATCTAAGGATAATGTGGAACCAATCACGCCCAAATTGTTGAATAAAAGGACTGCTCACTCCTCCTATATTAAGCACACTCAGGAAGAAGCTTTGGTCCTTAGGGATATAGTCGAACATGTAAAAGCGAATTATCCTCAAGATTCACTTTTAGAGTCTGCCTTTAGGTATACCAAAGTCATTCAGGAGTAAATGCTTTTCACCACTAAGTAGGACTTGCCCTCAGCATCCAAACAAATTTTGATTTTCCTCAATTAGTTCGCGGTCACACCGAGAAAAAGGACAAGAAAAGTTGGTTTGCCGGCGAATCACTACATCCACAGAAAACACCAAAAACATACTTAGTCTTTCAAAACATTAGTTTCTAAAAAGCGTTGTGTTGCATTCTACAGAAGTAAGACTTTCTACTAGTGCTAGGCGGATCACAGCCTTCAGCAAAATACCAAGATTGATAAGATTTCAGAAACACAAGTAGTAATTCAAAGAATAAAGTAGAAGCTCACCCTAGGAACGTTAAATCTAGTTTGAATAAAAGGAATGGTACTGTTAAAGTTAATGGATCTGCGTCTGTGCAGAATTCCAAGAAACATGATAATTCTGATTATGTCTGTATTAACGGTGATGATTGCATGTCTTCTGATAATTTGTGTGTTTCTAATTCTATGAATGATGTGAAATTTCGTGCTAAACCTAAGAAGAGAAAATCTAAGAAAGAGATTTGGAAAACCAACAGAAAAGTGCTTCATTAGAATGGGATATATTTGGAGACCTACCGGTCGGACCTTCACTATTATAGGAAATGCGTGCCCTTTAACTAGGATTACCACTACTAATGAAGTGCCTTCTAGGAAACCAATAGTTCTAGAATCTGAATCACCCAAACCTGTGGTTAATTTGGTATATTCAAGGAAACCTAGGAAGAATAAGAATACTGAGTCCCTTAGCAAAACTGAGGTTATGAAAAAACAATATCTATAACAAACAGGAAACCCAGTAAATCATGGGGGATCAAACAAAACCAATGTTACATCTTATCTCTTAATGGATGCAGTTGTCCAAATTGTCTCTGGTAGTTGACTCGGGTTGTCGAGCACATGACCGAAGATCACCTCTCAGCTCACAATTTCATCAGTTAAATTCTTGGTATAGTTAAATTTGGAAATGATCAAGTTGCAAAGATAATGGGTTATGGAGACTATCAGATTAGGAATGTTACTATTTCAAGGGTTTATTACATTGAAGGACTTGGGCATAATCTATTTCCTGTGGGACAATTCTGTGATTCCAATCTTGAAGTGGTTTTTCATCAAACACAGATGCTCATTAGCCATCTAGAAGTGTTGATTTATTGACAGGGATCTGGAAAGGGATTAATTTTTTTAACACTCTCACTTAGATATGTTGGCGTCCTCTCATATTTGTCTCTTGTCAATGCCTCTAAAACCAAGTCTTGGTTATGGCTATCGTCGTCTTTCTTACTTGAACTTTGGTGTGCTATTAATCTTTGCAGGAAATGGGGAATTGTCGAGGTTCTCCCTAAGCTAAGTTTAAAAAAAGGATCACTTATGTTCTGCAGTGCATCTATGCCAAAAGTTTCAAAGTAAACCCACAAACCAAAAACTGATGACACAATCACAAATAAATCTATCTGTTGCATATGGATATGTGTTGGGCCAATGCGTGTCGTGAGTGTCAATGAAGAAGTACATCCTCGTTATTGTCGACGACTACTCTCGATTTACATGGGGTAAAATGTTTGCGATCAAAAGATGAAGCTCCCAAACTAATTATTGTCAATTTTGAAGATGATCCAAGTATGGCTTAAGGAAATCGTCTGTCACATCAGAACAGATAATGGAACTGAGTTTGTTAATCATACATTGCGTGAATATTATGAGAAGGTTGACATCTCTCATGAAACATCAGTTGCACGCTCTCCACAGCAAAACGGTGTTGTTGAAAGACGAAATCGTACGATAATTAAAGCAGCCCGCATTATGTTAATTTATGCAAAAGCTCCTTTATTTCTATGGGCCGAAGCGGTTGCCACAACCTGTTATACCCAAAATCGTTCCATGATACGTCGTCATCATGGTAAAACACCATAACGAGCTTATTAACGACAACCTCCGATCTATCGTATTATTTATGTGTTTGGTGCACTCTGACTACCCAAAACAATGATTGCTAGAAGAATTTGGGCAAGTTACAAAACGAGGTTGACAATTCGTATTTTCATTGCTATGCACTCACGAAAGAAAGAAGAAAAGCATTCCGGATTTACAAATACAGTACCAGACGAATAATTGAAACCATTCATGTTGACTTTGATGAGCTGACCGCGAATGCTTTGAAATTACAGCAGTTCAAGGACGCCCGCTCTCATGATATGACTACTGTAACAATCAGTTAAGGACTCGTGCAAACCCTCCTCCATTCAACACTATTTGTACCACCTTCGAGATCTCGACTGGGATTTGTTGTTTCAACACTATGTTTGATTGAGTACTTAATCCCCAACTTAAGTTGATTTACAAGCACCAAAAAGTCATTGTCATATTCCGGAAAGTAGTTTGCACCTGAACATGCTGTATTACACTGGCCTCAACTTCCTCAAAACTACAGTTGATCTAAGATGCACCATCACAAGTAACTCTCATAACAACACAAGAACTTCAACTCTTATCATTTCTCATAATCGTGAAAGATGTATAATCATGATCATTGAAGTCGCACATATGGGTAATGTTACGTACTTTGGTATTCCAAATTCCAGAAGTTGCTTCCGGATCAATCCTCACTATCGGATGTTATTCATACTATTCGTGCCTCCCGTTCACTAAGTTTTTGAACACTAATAGCGAAAATGACTAAGGATCATCACTTGAGAACTATTTAATCGGGATTTCTCGACAGACCTATGTCTTCCATACGGACTACAACTCATGAACAAGCCTTATTTCTCGCTCTATGATGACTTTCTCACACCAGTAGAGACCTAAGAACTACATAGACACATTACATCAAGCATGTTGGATTGAATCTATGCATGAGGAACTTCAATGAATTTGAACATCATGAAGTTAGGAACTTGTTCTCCTCCTTGATAAATAGCATTTGGTCATCATCTTAAGTGGATCTATAAGGCTAAGCTTGATGACGTTAGGTGGTATTCTGAAAAACCAAGCTCGGTTGGTCGTCGTGGTTATCGTCAAGTAAAGAGGGAATCGATTTGAAGAGTCATTCGCTCCGGTAGCAAGATAGAGGCTATTTACGAATTTTTTCTAGCGTAGCTGCTCATTATGAACATGGTCGTTTCTATCAAATGGATGTGAAGGACTGAGTTTCTTATTGGTATCTGCAGGAAGAGGTTTATGTTAGCACAACCTGACGGATTTGTGGATCCAAAACACAAACCTAAACTACGTTCTGTTCAGTTAAGAAAGCTCCTTTGGGTTGAATCAAGCTCCACGCGCGTGAATGGTATGATTATGTTGTCATCGTTCCTGATATCCAATGACTTCTCAAAGCCTCAGTGGGTCTACTATGTTCTTCTATAGAGTAAGGCAAGAACTCTATGGTACAAATATATGTCAGATGGACATTATATTTGCTTACTCTACTCCTGAACTTGTGATCTATTCGCTAAAATCATGTGTTCAAAATTCAAGATGTCGATGATGGGCAAACTATCATTTTTCTTAGGACTACAGATTTCTAAGAGTCTCAGAGGCATTTCTTAAACCAATCTAAATATTCTCTTGAATCACTAAAGAAATATGGCTTTGAATCTTGTGACCTGAGTGGAATGCTCCCATGGTGGCGAAATCCAATAGATGAGGATAAAGAGGGAAATCTGTAGATCCGTCACAATATCGTGGTATGATTGGCACCTCCTTTAACTTACGCCAGTAGGACCTGACCTATATTTGCTATTTGCATTGTGCCGCGGTATCAGGCTCGACCTACCGAAAAGCACTTAAATGCGGTATAAACAAGGATCTTTTCGGTATCTAATAGGAAACGTACATCGGGAATTTGGTATCAAAGGATTCTTCCATTGCGACTAACAGAATTTGCAGATGCGGATCATGTGGTTGTTCAGATACACGCTCGTAGATACAGCTGGTTAGTTATACAACCATTTGGGTGATACGTCTTGTGAGCTGGTCGGTCTATAAGCAGAAATAAGCGCTGCGATATCAATATTAATGCCTGAATATATTGCTTTGTCTGGTTGTTGTGCTCAAGTCCTTTAGTGGAGATCACAACTTACCGATATGGCTTTTGGATTCATAAAATTCCAATGTATTTGTGATACACTATCTATAAGCGCTATTGCCTTATGTTGCAACAACATTTAACATTCCAGATCCATGCATTAAGACATCAGATTTCACTCTCATCAAGGAGCATGTGTAAATGGTGTGTGATCGAACTTTACTTTTTCAATTCGGGTGTATCAATTGGCGGAATTCTCACTAAAGCTCTTGGCCAAGAAAGAATTGAATTTCTAATCAACAAGCTGGGTATGCGAAGTTTTACGCGGAGACTTTGGAAAAAGTTGAGATGACGTTTGACGAATAGTGGTGGTACCTATTCGAATATCCTTTGTATCATATGTATATAATATAACTCAGAAAAACCAAAAATATTTTCTTTTATATAAATTTTTCAAAACAAAATACAAAATTAATAATGAGAAAAATACAAAGAAGTATAGTTTTTAATGGCATGTTATTTGAAAATACGATAACATTTAAGGTCTTAGAAATGTCATTCATCAATGATACGAGCCTGTAAATGAAGTTCGAGCAGAAGTTTCTAATGTTTTCAAAACATGCCATATGGCTTGCTATTATTTCAGATAGTATTCCGCTTTTCACCTTGAGGAAAACATGTCGTCTAAAAGACAGTTGTTCCTAACAACGGGAATTTATTCTTGGGCATGGTCTACTCTATGACCATGCAAAGGCTTGTGATTACTTTGCATCACAACCCGTGCTTCTTATATTTCCATAAGTGTAAGTTTAGTGGCATTTCTATGAGTATACAATAAGAGAAAATCTTCATTTATGTGGGTTGTTGTTTTTTGTCACATATAAAATCATTTAATTCATCTGAAACATTTTTCATCATACATTTGTCTTCTCAAACAACGATCTACAGCTTTTCTTGAAATAGAAAAAGGGTCATTGTTTGAGGGGAGAGAATGTCAATCATCTCGTCCTATTAACTGAGCTTTTCAAAGGGAAAGGGTTTAAACAATAACGGAATATCTCTTGGTTTGTAAGTTAATTAAGTTTAGCTTGCTTGTGCCTTATGCGTTAGTTGTTTATTCCTTTAAGGTGTAGTTTGCTAAATTATGTCTATAGGTATGAGAGTTTAAAACACCAAGGATCATATGTGCTATGTGTTTAACTTTGA
The DNA here is from genome assembly GCA_026074375.1 of Tanacetum coccineum. Lineage (NCBI taxonomy): Eukaryota > Viridiplantae > Streptophyta > Magnoliopsida > Asterales > Asteraceae > Tanacetum > Tanacetum coccineum. The sequence goes on along the minus strand of BQNB010061567.1, from coordinate 22,744 downwards.
TTTATCTTATAAAACATTAATTTAGCAATATATAATAAGTTATGTAAACTAGGGGCCGAAAGTGTTAAAATAAATTGTTTTTTTCAAGCCTAAAAACCACGCCCATACCTGCCAATGTTCATCACACACACTCACACACACACAACACACCACACACACACACACCACACTCAAAAACCACTCAGCACGCACCACACTCACCGCACACATAATCCTTCTCATCAAGAATTACTCAAAAGCTTAAGGTAATTATTGTTTTAATTGTTTCACAACACTCCACATGAACACGATATCATTCGAATTGCATTTTAATGAGAGTTTGATCTCGATAAACCCTAAAATCAAAATTAGGGTTCATCAAATCAAAGCTTAGTAAAATCCCAAATTGAATGAGGGGTTTTGATCAAGATGGAGTGTAGAACATCATGTTAAAACAGTTTTGTTGATTGTTGTGATTTAAATGTTTCTTTTGTTTGATCTAGTGCTCAAAAAATATGTAGTTTATGATATTTAATGTATAAAATTATGGGTTTTGAGTGGGATTGCAAATAACTTGCTTAGTTGTTTCAGGCTAGAATCAGTTTGAGCTCTATTGTTATCATTAACATGATTAGTTAGTTACATTTTTTGGGTGGATAGTTTAATGTTTGCTCGTATAATGTCATATTCTCAATCAATGTGAACCTAAAACTATGTTTTATTTGTTTAAATGAGCTTGGGTTGATAAATTATTTGGAAAAACCTTGCTTGGCGGAAGAAGAGGTCCATCCTCTTCCTGACTGGTTTCAACAACCTAAACGACTACCTTCTCCTGATCATGCATGGAACAAGTCTGTACCTGCTGTTCATGAATCCGTCCAACCTTGGCTAAGCAATCTGGCAAGAAGACAAGACCCTCGAGAGTCATTCGATGAGCTAACAGACACAACATTTGACTTCTCAGCTTTTGTGATGAACCGGCTAAATGTTACAACACTAACACCTGAATTGTTAGCAGGTCCAACATTTGAGCTGATGAAAGGAACATGCAAGAGCTTGACTGAACTTGAATACTTTTGTGAAGAAGTCTACAAAGCCACAACAGAAAAATTGGACTGGATCAACCCCGAAGGCCGCCAATATCCTCATGATCTGCGAAAGCCACTACCGTTGGTTCCAAATTCTCAAGGTCGTCATGTCATACCGTTTCATCACTTCATCAATAACGACCTTGAGTACCTACGTGGTGGTGAGTCAAGCCGCAAGTACTCTACTTCAGTTACGAAGACCAAGGCTGCAGATTACGGGCATATTAAATGGATAGAAGACTTAGTGCCCAACTCAATGTGGAGTCAAGTGATAGTCAACTACGACAAATTCGCTCTCTGGGGAATCTCACATTGGGGCAAGAAGCGAAGACAATTCTATGCATTTGCGACCACAAGGGAATCAGCTCGTGACGTCTACTCAAAAAGAAGAATTATTGCTGTCACAAAGGTGGAAATAGTCGAATGGCAAAACTACAAGCATCTTGACTGGATCACTGTACGTAGGGATGACGACATTCTTTACAAGTTCAAAGAAGGTGATTTCCACAGACTTCGGATCCAAGACATTGAAGACATGCTGCTTCTTCTCGTGCAAGGAAAGTTGACAAATCTCAACGTTGAAGAACGTCTTGCATTTAATGTCTCCTTAAGAATGTTCACAAGAAGTGTTGTCATCCAAAGGCGTGTGGAAGACCTTCAATTGGGTGTTGAAAGCTATCAAAAGAAACTCAACCTCACAAAGCCTGACACGTACAGATCCAATTTGAGAAGAAGAGACGCTTACACACCATACTCCGATCCCAGAGGATTCATCTATGAGAACAAAGACAAGAAGAACAGATTGATGCGCATTGATGAACTACACAAGTTTAGCGATGGTACTCTCGATGATGTTCGGACTGCTCTGAATGATCGCCTCAAGGGAATCAGAATGGAGTATCTGCCTCAGACTTTTTGGAGCCAACGTGACAAAGCAAATGCAAGAGCTATGATTCAGGCAATTGACAAAAGATTAAAGACAAGGAGGATCATGCGGAGCTTGGAGAGATTTGTTGGTGGAAGACCATACGGGGGTGACTTACGGCTGCTTCAAAGGACCATATGATTTATCATATGTTGTTCTCATCTTATAAGGTCAATCCTCGTAAATAATTTTATCTTGTGAATATGTTAATAACTAGTGTAGATTTTTTGGTGAAAAATAAGATGTGCTCGAGTACAAATTTTACAAGAATTTCTTAGTAAATTCAAAATCTTTCAAATAATTGTACTCGGCACCATCTTATAAACCCTCAAAAGTTGAGGGGGAGCAATAATATGTTCCATTCTGCTAGAATACATCATTTTGTCCCCGAACGGTTAATCAATTGATATCCAAAATATCAAGGGATTAACATTTTGGATAAGGGGAGAAAATGTGATTAACCTGGACTTAATGTATATTGACAGAAGTAATCAATTAAAATGGACTCGATGCACTCCACACTTAGCATGTACTACGATTACGATGCACATGTTAAGGGGGAGCTTTTAGTGATGATTAAAAACATTCAAAGTGTAAACCTTTTGATATTTATATCAAACACTTTGAATGAATTTTTCAATGATTTTGGTTTGTAATGGTGATGGAATACCCTAAAAGACCGACCATGTACTTAATTTTATGGAGTTATAAGGTGGTTAGGTATAGGTATTCAAATCCCATGATCCAGCCAGAACCGGAGGGATCTACCCAGGGATATCCACTAGTTAGTGTAGAAGTCCTTAGGTATGATTAAAAAGGAGAAAAAGTGAGAATCGGGAATAATGCCGACTGAGATGGAGCTAACACTGGAACAAACCCAACAAGGTGTTAGTTATGAAGTCTCGGTAAGCATTGAAGGGGTTGAAGAATGAAAAAGAAATGTAAGGATAAAGGGTGAAAAGAAAGAAGCCCTCCATACACTTAGGCAGAAACCGGGTCAATACATATGCTGTCAGAAACACTTAGGTGTTGTCTGACATTGAAGACAGTCATGGACCCAGTGACGCTATGCACAAACCCCTCCCAGCCACTCAAAGTCGGAAAGACTTTGTTTCAAAACTCACGGAGATACACTCATTTCTATTGACTTTCTCACTCCGAGTTAGTTGATATTGAAAAGGTGGCACTCAGCTCCAGCCTCCGATCACTAAAATTAAAAGTGCACTATTGAGTCTAGAGCCAAAAGAGATCATCCATTAATCTCATTAGGACACTTGTCATAATTTAGCTTGTTATCTCACACAATGTGAATATCAAGTAATATCATTAGAGTCCTACGCAAGATCCTTGTGATTTTGCCAGAACATCCGAGTGATACTTAGGTATTCACAATGAAGATGGAAATCCTGCTTGAGCCAACATCAAACAAGCTCATGGTAGGTGACTTGTGCGATTCTTATGAATCAAGCTTGTGACAACTGGAAAGCAACAATGGTGCGATTCTTTATGAATCAAACTTGTTCCAGGTTATGGATCAACGGTTAAAGAATTTTGAATTGCTTAAAACTCTCGATGTGTCACAAAACCACTTTAGCAAGTGACACGTCGATTGATTTTCAAATCGATTTTCTATATCAATCGGTGAGATAGTAACTCACTGGTTCACTCTTATCGTGCTGTCTGCTTTGAGACGTTCCGATAATGAGAACATGCTGAGTACGATGAATCTAATACTTATGTGTTAGAAAGATTCAATACTACAGCTGGAAATCCTGTCAAGAAGATTCTTCTTAAATTGAATCTATCTGATCACAGGTCGATCCTCACGGATTTGAAGGTTACTCCAACCAAACCTGGGCGAATGACAAAGCCATATTCGTCCCCCCGCTTTATTGCTAACTGTTTTTATGCAGGCTATTTAAAGATGGTGGTGGAGGTTCCTGATTCCAGCTGACTCACAAGATCCATAGCCACATGCTCATACCCGATAGACAAACATAAGGACTTCATGAAAGACTCAAATACATATTTCAAGACTTCCGCTACTCTGATAACGAACGTCTTTCTCAAAGTGACGAAGTATTATAGTTAACGAATCTCAAGAAAGACGTAGCATTAAAGTTTTTCAAGACATCCATTCAAGAAAGGTATGAGCATGTTGGTTCAGAAATCACAAATCCACAAGATGGCAAAGTTTCAAGATGGCGAAGAGATTGTGCTTGGTTGATGATCTCAAGATGCTCAAGATCACAATGTCAAATACAAGTTCAAGGAACAAGCTCAATCCAGAAATCAATGATCACTACAACATACTCACAGGAGAATGTCAAAAGGACGAGCTAAAGACTAAAGACAAAGCATTGTATGCTAGGCTTAAAGTTTTGTAAAATGGAGTGACCTCCCTTAGGGGGAGATTGTTGGAAACACAAAAAGTGTCGGTCACTTCCAAGTTGTAATAGGTCTTAGCTCGTAGATTGTTTCATGTTTAGTATAGAAGCTAATCCGGCCCAAGGCCCATGGGAAGCCCATCATAGCCCATGGGCCGGCCATCATGTAACTATATAAGCCCTCTCCTAGCCTTGGAGAGGGGTTGGTTGTTTTCATTTTCCACATAGAAATAACATCATCCATTCCATCACTTTCTCTATCTAAACATCACAACCCACATCTCTCGCTTGTTCTTGGTTTTAGATCATTAGATTACATGTTTCTTCAAGCTTAGTTTGGGGATTGTAAAAAGTCAAGGATGACGAACTCCCGTTCTTTAAGCCTTTTAAATTTTATAAATTTTATCTTAGTTTTATTTTTTATTTAATAAGTGGTTCAAACGGGGGTGCTTGCGAATTAAATGATTTTTGAACCTTCTTAATGGACCTTTTCTGTTCTTGTTTGATTGTGAGGGGTCATAAATTAAAAGGGGGATAAAATTATTTATTTTCGGGTTTGTTTTATAAACATTGCGTGTGGGACCAGCAATGGCTTAGTGTGGGGGAATTTGATGTGTGCTAAAACACAAATCTTTATAACCCCGTAAAACACTATTAATCAGACTAAAAATACTAAAATATGCTTAATTATATTGCAAATATGTTTGTTTGGTATTTCTATGTCTTGCAGGTAAATCGGATTGAAAATAATGCAAAAACGGGAATTTACGGGTTCGGTTCGATCAAGAGTGCTTAATATTCAAGATCAAGACAAAGTCGTTAAAAGTCCCCGAGCATGCCGTTGGAAAGAGCGCGAGATTACGAGTCCAACGGTGCCTTCATTGCTTATTGGGCCAGCCCGTAACCCATTTTATTGGGCTGGGCCAACCTAAGCTAACTAAGCCCATGAAGTAGCCTATTATTAAAAGCCCAACATGAAATATTAATATCTGATTGTAATGTATAAAAGAAGAGGGAGTGATGTCATCTTGCGTCATGCCATGTGACCTTAAAATAATTCAAGGCTTGTCACGTGACAAGGCACTATCTTGGTGAGATCGAGTAGAAGCATGACACGTGTTTAGGCAATGTATAATTCTCAAGTCTCAATTTTTCATTCAGTAAATATGATCTAACATTGGAGATTATGGCGTACGATGTAAGCTGTCTATATGGACACTTGGCCTTCATCAATTAGTGGAACGAGTAGATTATGTGTTGGCAAGTTCTACGTGTACAAGGTTTACCCAATGATTGGCTAATGATTGTGAGAATGATTTGTGCAATTTTCCAAAACAGCCCCTCCTTCTCCTTTATATACAGTAAAGCTCCGATTATCTTAATCTAGGAACAATGCAAATCAAACCATTAATGAGCTCCCACAGACTTTGCCAAGTGTTCATCCGACATGCAATTATGAAGATGAGAATTCATTCACTTATGATTCCAAACCTAATTTTGTTGATGATTCTCCTAACGTTTTCAACCCACCTCCACAATCCTTTCTATGAATTCTTTGGTGAATTTTGCTTGGGGGAACGATGCTCGTTATGGTCCTTTTTGTACACCTCTAGTTCCGTTTATCTATCCGGTAACCGTGTGGCAATCAAGACTTTAAATTTCCCAACAAGGATTTTCATGATTTTTTATCAAACAAATATTTATTGAAAAATTGCGGGGGTTTCTCATTGAACATTTTTATGGCAACCATGATGAAGCATTATTATGAGCAAGATTCTTGCTATGATCCTAATTCTTTTGGTTTTGACCAATTTCAACCCATGCAATATACCATCAATCATCCAATCTTTAATGCTCAAAATGAGCTTCTAAATTCTCAAAATAAGATCATGGAGCAAATGACATCCATATGTGATATGGTTGGTCAATATATGCAAAAGAAGGAAGAAGATAAGCGAATTGCAGAAGATCAAGCGGCTAAAGATCAATATTGGAATATTCCAATTTGCTACAATGATGATGAAGACGAGTATTCTTTAGCTACACAAGAATATCTCAAGAAATTCTCCTCCGCAATCACTCCCGATTTACCAAAATCGGACTCTCTTATAATGGAGGATGACCATCTCGACACTATTCCGGAAACAGAATCGAACGAATTAATAAAGTCTAGTGTTGAGGACCTTGTCCATACCCCAAGTGAGTCCGATGGTATATCTAAAGGTGAATGTGATTTGCCCGTTTATGATGATTTTTCTTCAAAAAAGGATGAGGTGTTAGATGAAAAATTGTTAAATGCTTCGATGTTATGTCGATGTTCTTCATGAAAAATTGTTAAAGGGGTTGATACTGATAAAAATCTCCGAAAAAGGGGTTGATACTGATATTCTTCATGAAAAATTGTTAAATGTCAATCTTCTTATTGCTAACATCGAAGCATTAAAAGATAATCCCATTCCATCTTCTAATTTTGTAATCAAGTCTCCCTCCACCTTTCCTAACTCTTTCTTGGAGGAGACTAACACCTTTGATAATTCTTTAACCGAATCTGAAACTTTTCTCTTTAATATGGAAGAGATTAGTAGTGGCAGTACCACTACTCGTTCTGATTATTCTCTTCCAGATTATGAACCTTTCTATCTCAATGACGGTCATATTGAAGAAAAGAGTAGTGGCAGTACCACTATAATGCTGATTTTTCTCTTCTCTAAAATATGTTTCGTTTTCTTTGAATCTTCGATCAATCCTTTTCATCCTGCCTGTTAGGAGTGTCTTTTATCATGAGTAAGTTCGCCGATGAAACTCGACTCACATTCATATCTCCCTCGGATCTTGGAATGTTTTCTTTTTTAGATAAGACCCGTCCCGGGAGATCTGATTGGACCCTAGATTGTGAGATCGTTGTTCTTCTACGGACAAGTTTGAATTTACCATTAGAGGGCGCCCGCAATATCCTCTCTTGGCATTTTGTTGTGATGGATTTTCTTGCTTTTCTCACGTTATACCATTACTCCACATATCTTCTCTCCATCGGGAGTGAAGACCACCATTTTTGACCCTGGACATCTCCACTTAGAAGCCGGGTGGATCTCTCGGGATGGAATATCATGTGCTTTTAATGTTTATCCAACATTTAATGAAAGCCCGATTGAGATTTTCTTTTCCATTTTGCTTCCCCATGGACAAATTAATTTGGGGTCGAGTCAGCTCGTGACTCGTTAAACAAAAACAAGCATTTCTATCTTCTTATCTATTTTCTAACAATTAATGTGAGGGGGCTCGCCTCTTTCCTTTCTCGTGTTTTGTGTTTTGTGATTTTATGTCCAGGATACCCGGATTTTGAAGACTCTCGTGCTCATGGTTTTGTCCATTCATTCGAGCTTCATATCCTCAGCTTCATTTAGGGAATCCAATATCCTAATCTTATATCTATAATTTTTCTTTAGCATAACTTAATAAATGGATTTAGATTTGCGTAGAGGAACCCTTAATCTTGAATTTAAGCTTGAAATTAGTATTAGGGGGGGTTGTCAGTTCATCATTGAGGACAATGTTTAATTCTAGTATGGGGGGGGGATCTATCGATTTGATTGTGCCTGCAGCCGTTGTTTTAGCGTAATCCCGTTTTTACCACCAAAATACAAAAAAAATGAAAACATTTAAAAATTTTCAAAAATAAAATAAGTGTTTTGTCACAATTTTGACTTTCCTACTGGGTAGAATAAGAATAAATTTTGACCCGATCGAGCGTGTTGAGCTCTCTTGTTCTTAACGATTTTAGGCTAAAGCGGTCGCGCGAATTCGCGCAAGAACGGAAAAATGATAGACGTTACAGTATGGTGGGATGCTAAACAATGGATTATTTGGAATTTCGTAAGAGCTATATATGTAACTTGTTTGCTTTTTTCTAACATAAGCTCTTCACCGGATTAATATTACGTTGCTGTTTTTGGAGATTAAAATTAAATCAACAATTGTATGTATTATATAGCTAAAAATTTTAGTCTTAGTTCAAATTTACTATTTGAATTTTTCAAAAGATAGTCTCGTCTAATATAAAAAACCCAAAACAAAATAATTAATTATAATAAAATGCTGTGGGCTATAAAAGTTTGCTGATCTTGCCGGCTCACAACCGATGGTACAGCCTTCTAAAGAAAGCCCATAAAGAATATAAATCCGGGACGACTGAGGATAAGGTTTGCCTGCATCTTGCTGGCTCACAACCGTTGTTGCAGCTTCTAAAGGTCAAGGAAATCACCGAGGGTCGAAATAAGGACTCCTGGAAACATGGTCGGCTCCATACCAATTGTTGGCAGGTTTTTTAAAGGACCGAGGTTTAATAATGATACGACTAGATAAATGTTTAATATTTAAGTGTGAATTAATAAATGAAAATCTCTTTATGTCAAATTTAAATATGCTTTTGAACTTTGACTATTCTATTTTATAAGCTATGCATATACGGGAAACCTGAGAGTTTTTGAAACCTAAGGTCCGTGAGTCCCGATACTAGTCTCTGTGGGGTGTCAAAAGCCTGGTCACTTAGCCGCAAAGTTGGGATGTGCCGAGACGAAAGTCGCTACATGGGATGATCTCGCCTTCAAACTCATTATTCTCGGGTGGAACGTGAAACATAGAATTTTGCAAAACGTTGATCTACTGTTGAAATTCAAAATAGCACATTCACTTAATATTTAATAATTGTTGGGAGTGAAAAGTTCACAAGTTACAAATATGAGTAGTGTTAGCATCTTAACTTATACTTAACGGTGATTTCGTTTTAAGCTTAGTTGGACAAGTGAAAAATCGGGGACGATGAATTTATCCTTTGGACATCTATAGATTATTCTATAGGCGCTTCTTGTTCTATGACCCTAAAGTTATAAAAATAACGAAAGTCAAATATGTTGCTTAAAAGAAAAGTACAAAAAAATGAGAAAAAGGGAAAATACAAAAATATGTGGGAATAAGTGTATGTATCTTTAAAAATGGTAAAGACGGGACTTTTTAAAGCTATTGATTCTTTAATTCCCCTTGATGAACACTTAGCTACTTTTAGAGGTAATTAGTCAAGGGGGATTGAGATTCTTGGTTTTCTTAAGTGTTTACTTATGGCATTGCGTGAGGACACGACAATACTTTTGTATGGGGGAATTTGGTATTCGCTATTTTATACATACCTTTTACCTATAAAAACGAGCTTAAATGACTAAAAATGTACGGAAAATACAATGTATATGCTTGTTTTTGTGTTTGTGTATGTGCAGGTAACGGATATCAAGAAAGGGACAAACCAAAGGCAAAACCGGACGAAACCGAGCACGAGATTGGAAAGAGCGCGAAATTTCAAGTCCAACGGTGCCCTCAGAATTTATTGAGCCAGCCCATAACCCATTAATATGGGCTAGGCCAGCCCATGTTATTTATAGCCTAAGTCATGTGATATTCGGCCCAATGTAAAACAATGTACTCGGCCTAGTTTTACAACTCTTGGCCCATTTTAAAATCTACAATTGAATCAAAATTTGGAAGTGTGGTGGAGGCCACGTGGCTCAACTAGAATGGTGGATCTGGATTAATTGAGCTGGCATCCGAGGTATCCCACCCGAGGCAAAAGTGAAGCAATTGGAGGCTATAAATGTGGTAGCGTTAATGCAACGCATGAACTGTTTTTTCTTCTTTTCATTTTTTTCATTTAGGATAATTTTAAAAGTAGTGTATTTTTATTTCGAGTATTTTTTTTTAAATGTAGTTTTGCTTATTTCTACTTTTGTAAAAGATGGTTCAACTTATTTTTGGCTTATTGTACGAAACTCATTTAGCTTATTAATAGAAATGGTTTGAGGTGTTTTTGTTTCTATCTAGCTTATTCTCGCATCTATTCTCTATTTTTTATCTGAATAGCTTATTTGATAAGCTGGTCTCGTGGGCTTATTTTTTTCTGTGTCTAATAAGCTGCTCGTGTAGCTTATTACTTTGTCTACTTCTTCTTCTATCGTCTAGCTTAATTCGAAAAAAAGTAAAAAGATGTAACGAGTTGATAAGCTCGGCACCTTAGTAGTTTCGAGAGCTATTTGGATTAGTTAGCTTAGATTTAGATTCGGATAAGCTCTATCTTAGCTTATTCAAGTTAGATCTAGCTTAAATCATCCACATATTTTCGGTTTAAAACTTTTCTTTTCATTTTCGTTTGAATAAGTTGCTTATTATTCTACTAGCTCTATTTATTGGTAAATAGAAGGTCACGAGTATCATTTAAACTTATCAGCTTATCTATAAGTCTTGACCATCCTTGAATGATCGAGAGCTTATTTAGTTAAGATTTAAGCTTATTTCAAACATTTAGATTATTACTTAGTTTTCATGGCTTATTTTCTTTCAAAACAGTTTCAGTAGCTTATAAGCCTTTACAAATAAGTTTCAAAGCTTAATAATCTATTAGCTTATTCGTCTTAAATAGCTAGCTAAAATTCTGTAGCTTATTTTCCCTAACAAAATATCAATTCATTTTTTTAATACTCTAGTCTTTCTCTTCTTCAACCCTGGCCAAATTTGGTTTGGTCAATTGTTTGTAGGGGCCGTTTGAGTATGGAAACAGTATTTCAAGGAATTGAAACACAAAGATGTGCAAAATGAATCTAATATTTTTTAAGTTAACAGTTTATTGAATTTGTTTTGTGAATGTGGTACCGGTCATCTCATGAGGCGTGGAGCTTAAGGGTATATTTAGCTAGACCGAATTTGATTATTTGTTTTAGCTAAATAAATCAGGTGGTATTCGTTTAATTGCGGGTCTCCAATTCGGTTCAATTTTCTAATTTTTTTTTCAATACTTAGCATAGTTTTATTTTATTGTTTCATATTATGTTTGCCTATTTGATTTATGCCATGCTTAGTGTAGATTTATTTTATGTTTGATAAATTGAATTTCATTATGAGTAGTGAGTAGATTTATTAGTGCTTGTTAAGTGATTAGTAATTTGAAATTTAGGTGCGGGTTTAAAAAGATTTAAAAAATTATTAGTCATTAATATTTTTCAATTTACATACCGTCATTTACTTTTTATGCAATTTAAATACTTGTCATTTATTTTAAAGAGCTTTTTACTTTACTTGTCATTTAATTTCTTTAAACTTGTTTTCTAAGGATTTTTATTTGTCAAACCTAAGCCCGTACTTGATGAACATTTCACGTCACTTAGCAAGCATTCTCCATTTTATATAATTTTTAGTTTTTAGTAATCGTTTAATGCTTTACTTGTTTAATTGTTTTTATTGCTTTGCTAGTTTATATGCTTTTATTTACTTTATCATTATGTCAAGTAGAATTTAGGAACCAAAATCAAAATCATTTTAAACCATTCAAAACACGCGACCACGAACTTAACCGATTTTCAATTCACACTTCGTCGAGGGAAAACGACCCGGGAGGTTTTTGAGATAACTTTGGTTAAAAGTTCGTTTCTCGAACCCGACGGAAAATACTATCTATACTATTATTGATTATCTTCCTTATTATTACATATTTATATTATATATATATGTGTATTAAAAAGGGCGAATCACATATATATGTATACATATGTATATACATACATATGTATATACATACAGTGAGAGAGAGAGTTGGGGTAAAATAAAAAAAATATTATAATAAAAAGGGTAGGAAGCAATGACAGCATGTCACGTGTCCCCTCTCCATCAAGCCTCTCAATTATAACTATGAGGGTATTTACGTCATATCATTAGTAAGGATATATAAACTCTTTTTTTCAGCTATCTTTTTTTTCTCATTCATTTTCCCCGACCATTAATTCACCTCGACTCTTACCTCCTTCTTCTTCTTCGATTCTCTCGCCACCGTTCTTTCACCACCTTGTTTACAATCGTTAACCCCACACTGATTTACACCGTGATCTCCACCATTTTCCATCGTGATCTGCACCGTGATTTTCAGATATCGATTGAGTGTTCATCATCAATAAATGACGATTGTTCATCATCATCAACTAATAATGATTGTTCAACATCAACAACTAGTGCAAAATCAATGATGGTAAGATCTTCATATTTTGTTTTTTAATAGTTTTTTTGTTAATTTACTTCATTTTAATTCGGTTATGTTTTCTGTGTGATTGTTACGGTACATAATTTATTTATAATTTGATTCTTTATGATTTTTTTATTTCTAGTTAACCTATTTTGATCTCAGATCTGTAATATTAAATTTCTATTTGTGTTGCTTGATGCAGTTTTTTTAGTCATTGATGCGCTTGGTTTTGTTTTTAGTTTTGATGTGTTTTTTTATCAGGTTATGCTTATTAGTTGTTTAAAGTATATAGCACAGTGATGCAGTAGGTTTCCTCAATTGCTGTTTTGATTTGGTTGATATAACATAGTGATGCATTAGGTGAATAACATAGTGATGCATTAGGTTTCCTCTATATTTGGTTCTAATTTGGCTGATATAACATAGTGATGCATTAGGTAAATAACATAGTGATGCATTAGGTTTCCTCTATATTTGGTTCTAATTTGGCTGATATAACATAGTGATGCAGTAGGTATAAAATGAAATGTGATTTGCGGATGTAGTAGGTATAAAAATGAACTCTGATTTGCCGATTTAGTTTATTTGTTGCTAATTATCGTGTTGCTGTAGGATCTGAATGATTTAGGTGAAATGCTGATAATGATGTAGGATCTAAATAGGTGATTTGACTATTAAGTTGTTGGAGAATAAGCGTGTTTTTCAGTTCATCAGTTGTTGTTATAATCTCGATTTTATTGAATAGGTGATAAAAATGTGAAACGGTATAGTTATGTGATTTTTTAATCGCACTAGGAGAATAGTGGTGCAGAAGTAAGAGTTGTATAGAAATAATTAAAACTTAACTTATGTGAGTAAAAGAGTTTTCTGTAATCTAAACAATGAATATGTGTGGAGCCATTTAAGGGTTAGGCTAAAACTGGTATGATTTCGATTACTTACGTTTTGTTTAGTCTTACGCAAGAAGTTTTAGGATGAAGGTTAAGCGTTGTGGTTGCATATGGTTAATTATTCTTTTTTCTGCATATCAATGTTGTATATTTGAGATACCAAAATTTCAGACTATAGATCAAAAGAGGGACACGCCGCTAATTTTGATGTACACACCGCTAAATTTGTGGTATGATGCTGTACAATATGATTTACGTTGTACATTCGTGGTGATTACATCACCTGACTTCGGACATAGTATTGCCAAGTTTCTCTAGAAATGGATTCATAGAAGTTCAACTTTTTTTCTGGTTATCAAGCCTAGCGTCAGTCCATATGAAACCAATGATATATTTATCAATTTCACTTTGTTTAGTTGTTTACATCTTGATATTTTCTAGCTGTGCAATGTGATGTATGTTACTTTCTGATGTACAGGCATTAAGACTATCACATAAACATAACCACATCACCATAAACTTGAAACCAACACGATCAAACACAAAACACATTGATCCGCCCCTCCTTTTGTCTCTAAAACAAGAAAATGGCATTTACAGCAAGAGTGAAGGTGCCACCAAACTCGGCAACTTTAGAAGAAGCAAGACATCAAACATTTGATTTCTTTAGAGCAGCATGTAGATCTATTCCATCAGTTATGGATATTTATAATCTTTATGATGTTGCTTCTCCTTCTCAGCTTTGCTCCCGCTATCGCTGCTCAAATCTAAAAGAATGCTCATATCACTAACCCTAAGGTACTATACTAGAAACCCCCTTTTGTCTAATTGAAGTAAATTTTATGTTTTTCTTCGTGGGTTTTGTGTTTTTACAAGTGGGTGTTGGTTGGATTTTGAGACTATTGCTTGTGGTAAAAGGGCTTTGTGGGATTTGGAGTTATGTTTCGCTAAAATGGTTAGTTTAAGGTGATTGAGATATATCATAAGTAAGTTTTTATTTCTGGGATTTGTGTTTTGTGAAGTGGGTTTTAATTGGATTTTGGAATTGTTGCTCGCGGGTTAGGTTTTTGTGGATTTTGAGTGATGTTATGTAAATATGGTTGATTATGAAATTTGGGGATTTGAAGTTATATGTTGGAGAATGATACTTGTATTAGGAATTTGAGTATATTAGTCTTATATATTAGGATTTTGAGAATGCTTCTGCTAACTTCAACTTTGTCGCATAAGTTTGACCACATGTCTTAAAATAGGTAAACTCGTGAATGTGTGTACCATGTCAAGATTTTCTATGGTTTATTGGGTTTGAATTTTGCTTTTGGCCACAAAATCATGGTAGTCTATGACTCTAGGATTATATGAATTTTGTTGTAATGTCTTCTTATTTATACCTGATTAATGTTAAGTACTTTATTTTGTCAATCTAAGATATTTTTTGGTCTTTTGTTGCAATCAATAAGTTTGATATTGGTAAAGACAAGTTGGAAGGAAATCATAATGATAATATGTCAGTGTGTTTTATATAGTGAAAAAAGAGGTTCGAGATAGATTCTCAGGTGCAGTTGAGACATTTACTAGATGGAACCTTTCTAGTAGCGGGTTGCATACTAATCACCCAAGGCACAGATCTTCAGAGCACGTAACATCGTCCAAGGATGTGGTGAGAAGGGCCTCTACTTTCTTTTTCTTGATTCAAAATATAGAAATGTATTCCTGATAATATTTTTTTAGTTAGATGGCTCATAATTTTTCGAAATATAGAATATAGTTGAGCACAATCCTTCCAAATTAAATGGTAAATAAATAATTCACTGTTGTTTATATTTGATATGTTGGATTTTACAAAATTAAAAAATAAAATATATTCTTGAATTCAAGTAGCACAGATCGCTGCATTTGCAATACATTATTAGTGGGTCGGCTGGCAATAAATCTGCATTTGAATTTAATAAGATTTTGAATATTGATGAGATGTCTAACATTCCCTGAATAAAAAGAAAACTTGTGAGAATCAGAATTTACTAATTTCATGTAGAGAAATTTAATTGGCCTGACAGTAAATTAAAATTTAAGACTGAACAAAGGAATCTCGCATTTGTTTGGATTACTCAAAATCAAACAGGTTACATAAGTTTTGGGAGGAAGTACTTTTTACTTTCCAATAATGAACTTGGTTCCTATGTTTACATATATTTGAACTTTTCTTGTTATGTGCTTTGTTGTATTTGCATATCCAGCATGCAGACACAGATAGAGGCCGCATTTCACGAAATGGCAATACGTCAAAAAGAGCAGTAATGTCAAGCAGCAGTAGGCCAACCTCATCCGGTGAGCCTATTGATAGTCGATCCAAGCGTTTAGGTTCATGTAGTGGACGTATATCAACTACACAAAGGCTTCACTCTCAACATGGATTTGAGTCCAAATCATCATCATTTGCACATCCTATATCATCCAAAAGTGGTCGTGATGATCCCCTTCAAAGCTTTGAGTTGCTAACTATTAGCATAAGGAAGAGGAAATAAAAAGCTAGTTTTTTATAATGAAAAATCATGTAATATGTGGCCTCCAGAATGCATGTTTATCCAATGTTTCCAAATGATGTATCGGTCACCATTCTCATAATGAGTTCATAGCAAAACCTATAAATGGATCACTCGCCCATGGTTGTGTCATTTCTTGCATGTGTCATCTTATACATTTTCAAAATTGTTGCCTCTTTCCTATGTCGGAGAAAGACCTTGTAGTTTGTACTTCAATTGAATAAGCTGACAACTTTAAGAGTAAGTATGTTAATAGCATATTATTAGTCCTTGTGTTCTAACTAGTCGAGTTTCTGTTTTTAGCTGCATTTATTTTTGCGGTCAATCAGGCTTTTTCAAGCTGAAGAGCACAAAATTTTGGCTAAAACAGGATAAAAGTAGAGGTTGCTTGAAGAAATTCCTTGGTCGCTGATAAACGGTTCATAGAGGAGACGTGTTCTATTTACTGATAATTTGCACCTCACATAGGGAGTTTGGTTATTTAAATTTGTTGTAGTTCGTTGATTCAGAATGAAAGCATTAATAAAACCCTACACAAGAGTAAATCTCCGTTACGAGTAGTGGTGTTAAAAAAGCCGATCCAACTCGAACACGATTAAACCTATTCGGGTTGGGCTACTTGGGTCAATATTTTTATTCGGGTCCACCCGAACACGATTATGTTACCGACCATCAATACAATAATATCTGTTTTTCAGAAATATATTTTGTACATGCATAATAGTTACTGCATTATGTTATTTGTTTAGTGTATTATGATGCATTAAAAAATATATTTTGATGCAGTAAAATTTTCACTGTGATGCAGTATATTATACAATGTGATGCACTCTAATATACATTGTGATGCAGTAAAATATAAAATTTAATGCAGTAAAATTTACATTGTGATGCAGTTAAATATATAATGTGATGCAGTTTAATAGCATAGTGATCAAGTAAAGGGTACAACAACATGATAAGATTGTGAAGTAGAAGTATGTATAACATTGTGATCTAGTAGATTAACACTGTGATGTAGTAGAGTAACATAGTGATGCAGTAACTTTTTTAACTGAGATGTACTAACTTTTTTAACTGTAATGCACTAAAAAAATACATTGTGATGCAATAACTTTTTAAGTGAGATGTACCAACTTTTTAAGTACTAAACAATAACTAGACATTAAAAGAAAAAGTACTTAGTTTCCAACAGACATTAACTAAAAGTAAAATTCTTATCAAAGATTGATCATTCAGTTAACTACAATAACTAGAAGACTTTAAACATCCAAAAGAAAAATACTTAAATCCAACATATTTGAAACTAAAAGTGTTCATAAGCAAAGTACTTAGTGTTGATCATTCAATAAACTTTACGTTGTCAATGAACTTTTGATGCAAATCTTGATCCGCTTTGACAACATTATCTTTAAGAATTTTGGAAGTCTTGGTTTTCTTCTTTGTACATGCTTCTGCTTTTTTCAATACCTTTGCCCCTTTGTCATTACAACTTACAAGTATTAACTTTGCAAAAAACTTGGCACGTAACGTATACAATTGAGTTTTCAGACATGGTAATTCCTTCTATAGTTCTTCTAAAAACACATCACGACCTAGATACGTTTCCATGTGTCTCATCAGAAATACTCCACAGTCAACAACATTGTGAAGCAACTATTTTTGAGTGGTTATTTCTTTCCAGGTAGTCAATGAAATATTCCATCTTTAAAAATAAGTTTTTTAATAGCTCACCCAAACACAAGATGCTGAAGCGTTTGAAGATGTTGAATCTCAACAATAGTATTTAATCATTTGATGATGTTGAATCCCAACAATAGTATCTTAATCCCAACAAAAGAAGAATACGCGTGAAAGAATTCTTGATGATGAGTATACTAAAAGACGGATTGCATCAAAGGATTATTAAACGCGCGACAAGGATTCTCAGATGATACTTATGGATTGTTAAAAACAATGTTTTATTACAATTGCATTACATTCGATACCCTGCTAGTACTTGAATGTTCCTTTTAAATATTTGTAAAATTCAAGGTTATGAATCTACTGCATCACAATGTTTAAATCTAATGCATCAAAATGCATTAATCTACTACATCACATTGTTATTTTACTGCATCATGATGCAGTAAGCAATAACACTATGATGCAGTAACTATGATGCATTAAATATGAATATAAAAGATAACGAGGATACTTCGTGAACACTGAGATTCTATTAAACTGAAATAAATGTTATATGTTTTACAACTGAAAACATGTATTGTAAGTATTGAAAATAATAGTGCATCATAGTGTATACAACTGGTGCATCATAGTGTATGCAACTGGTGCATCATAATTTATATATCAAGTGCATCATAATTATGTAATTTACTGCATGACAATGTTATATATATATATATATAAAATATATATAATATAAAAATATAATATATATATATATATATATATATATATATATATATATATATATGCTGCATCACAATATGCTTTTACCGCATCAGAATGTTATCATATTACTGCATCACAGTCTTACCATAATGTTGAATCATAATATAATTTTACTGCATCACTATGTTAATTTACTACATCACAATGTTAATTTACTACATCACAATGTTATACATAGTGTTGCTACTTAATGTTATCATACTGCTAAATCAAAATAAAATTATACTCCATCGCAATAATGATCTACTACATTAGAATGTTACCATATTACTGCATCACAATGTTGTCATATTGCTGAACTGCAATATAATTTTGCTTCATCGAAATAATAGTTTTAATGCATCACAATGTAAAGTTTATTGCATGACAATGTAAATTTTACTGCATTACACTGTAAAACCCTAAAACACTAAACCCTAACCCTACAACTAAAATGCTAAACCCTAACACCTATACCTTAAACTATAAACCTTAAACTCTAAACATGTAACAAGGATTCTTGGACTTGACCATTTAACAAAAAGTGGTTTTCACATTGAATAAATCTACTACATCGCAATGATATCTACTGCATCTTAATGTATAAGTCTACTGCATCACAATATATAAATCTATGGTATTAAAATATTATTCTACTGAATCACAGTGTATGAATATATGGCATCACAATGTTAACTACTGCATCACAATTTATAAATCTACTGCATCAAAATATATAAATGCTGTAAATGCCAAGATTTTTGTATTCATTGGTTTCTTTCCTAGTGATGTTGGTGCTAGTCTGGTACATTTAAATAGTTATCCCTTCACTAATACAGTATGCTCTCTGACCCTTGAGAACACGCGAATAATATTTCCAATCTTGGTCATTTCGTCAATGGGACCTTCGCCAAACAGGTTTTGCTCTGCATATCTCCTCCCATCATCAGCAGCTGCAAAACCTTCAAGATAGGCTCGGAGTGCGCTAGTGGGACCTGTAGAAAGAAGTATGACATCAGTTACACTATTAACAGGCATCTCTATAAAAATTTCCAATGAAGGTGGCAAAAAGATGGGTTGGGTAATGGATCAAAATCGGCTAATTACTAGGATGGGTCACTTTGCTAGTTGGACCAACCTAACAACGCCCTTTTTGTCCATTTTCTGGATTTGGTGATTAGTGTAACTATCTTTTTGTCCATTTTCTGGATTTAAGATGTTGTAAGCATTTGAGTACGACGTTAGACCAAGTTTTGACCAGCTAGACCCATTTAGAATTTTAGCCACCAAAACTATTATACCCATTCGACATGTTATTAAAGAAATACACCTTTTTCATATAATTAAGTGATAATTTCTACCTCTACTTCAACTAGCAACTAAAAAGAAAAAGGAAATCAAAAGTGGCGTTGGTACTGTTTAGATCCAAGGATGTTTGATTGTTTTGGTCTTAATAATCATTATCTTTATCATATTTTTAAGTGTATATAGAAACAAAGATGTCATTGGGGGTTTAATTTAGTGCAAGGAGAGCTCAAGATGGAGATACTCAAAAATCGAAGAGAAGATAAACTAGTGAAACTGGAACAATTAAACACAACCTTAATTACTTAAAATATGTGAAAGCATTAAAGCAAATCTATTTATAAGATGATTCACCTAAGTAATCGTCATTCATGTCTGTGTACTTGTAAGAAGTGGGAAAGATTCCTGTGTGCTTCTGCAAGACAGAATGCAAAATGAGTACTTTTTACTAATGCAAATTCAGTATTCATAAGAAATTATAAGTTCAAACGAGAAAGAAATGATCTTATAGGATTGAGCAATGCCTTGTATGGAGAATCATCCAACAATAATGTATTTGATTCGTTAAAAATTCCTTTCACCAACGAACGACAATTTTTCTCCCAAACCTTTCTCAGCTCCTTGAAGATAATGCACTTATAACGGTCTTCTAGAGTCCTCATCCCTGAATTTCTGCAATGGGAAGCATCCTGAAATTTTCCACATACGTAACACATCAAGTGTGGTTTAAATCGCATTTATGACAATATGATTCGATACTAGTAATACTCACCCAAATAAAAAGCAATTTCTTTTTTAGATCTCCGAACAGACAGTCAACCACCAGGTCCAAATTTTTCCTACAAAATATACAATAGTTACATAAACTGCATGCCACAAAAAAATAAGAACCTGAAGAGAGAAAAACAAACAAAACCAAACAGTACTTCATCCTTGAAGACCAAATGCCAACATTGAATTTATCGAAACAAAAAGTCAGGAAATCGTCCAAATATGGTCTCTTGAATACTGCATCAAAAAGTAAGTTCAGTAAACAACAATTCATGATTAAAATAGAACAAAAATAACATTAATTAGATTATCATAAAGAAGCACAATGAAAACCAAATCATACCTGCTTTACCATGAGAATATTTATCCGATTCGTCTTTTGGTCGAGGGAAAACAATATCTGCTAGCATCCCATTTACATCAAATATAATAAGCTTTTTCCCAGTGTTGCCTGAGTTATGTGTATGTTTTTACTAGGATTTACAGGATGTCCAAAACTATGAAGATATACTTTCATTTCCTCTCGGGTCTTCGTCTAATTTTACCAATCTCTATTTCTTTCATCAAAATCTCATAACTCCCGTCATCTTGCAAATTCATATCTAACACTTTTGACTCTAAACCCAACTTTTCTTTTCTACTATTTCCCCTTTTACTATACTTTCTCTAATCCCTCCTACTTTCTCTGTGATTTGATCCAATTCCACTTGAATCCAAACCAGAATAGATTTTCCTCCTGCCATCCTTATTCATATATTTTCCAGTGGCATTTATTGAATTGTCATCATAGCCATTTTCCTAAACAAAACCCATATCTTGACTTGAAAGTTTGTACCTGACATTCGAATCATTTTTTCAATGCTGCCTATATCTTCTTCTTAATCTGAATACCCGTCACTGATTCTACAATAAGGTTTAATGCTATGAACACCCCCTTTAGGGAAAAAACTAGCTGACGGAATACCTTTTACCGTCTCAAACATTCTTTCTTAAGGGTTTAAGCCAGAACCTCAGCACTCACAAAACCCTCTGCTCATTGATATAACTAAATCAAACAACAAAAGTGAATTAGTGAGCTAAAAGGTCAATCAGCCTCAAAAACCCGAAACGCAAATAATAAATATACTATCCGTAGTTATAAGTGGTAACTTTACCTTTTTGCCATAGTTGAACACCGATATATCTAATAGCTGTTATACAAGGAGCAGGTTTCGTTGAGTGAATTGGGCTTAGTTTCCACGTTGGAACCTACCACTATTTCCACGTTGGAACCCTCCGCTATTTCCAAATCTACTACCCCTTGCTTGCTCTTTTTCTTGTAATTAAGGCAGTTATTTTACCACTTGCAAGCTTACACCTGTTGCATTCTCTTGGCCTGCATAGCAGTCACAAAATTATAAATAAACATGAACATCATGCAAGATATTTCACAAATTAAATCTAGCACTGGAGTCAAAATTATTGGAACAAAAACGCCACACATACCAGCAAGGAAAGTGTCCACATCTGCCGCAGCAACATCAAAGACAACACCTCTTTGATCAACTGTCAATCCAAGACCTTGAATTGACTCCACTTTGTCTTCAGGTAGAAATCTCCTCAATACACCATATGCAAATCTGAAAATATTTTTATGAGAACGATTCAGGGATGAAGAATAGAAAGTCACATATACACATCTTATGGTAGATAAGAAAGTTTTTGAAAAGCTTATGATGGTGTGTAACAGGGTCTTCCAGCCTCGAGAAGTAGTGTCACGTAGTTCTCCATGGACATTAAAACCGACCTCTTCTTGATTTCAGTATAACCCTAGCAGGAAAACAAAGCTAGTAAGATTGACATAATTAACAGCAAGAAACAAATACCACATCAAATGACATAACAACTAAAACAAGACTCACAATAATCTTGGCAAGTGCCTTTGTGAGCAGTTCTACACGTGATAATGTAACAATCCATTATTTCAGGTCATTTCCCGATTCAATTAATTCCATTATTTATTTTTAGAGTTTTACGCGTTCGCTTTTAATTATTATCTTATAGTTAAATCGCGTAAACTAAAAATCAACGTTCAATATAAATGGACACCAAACAAATTAAAGTTTACATCAAGAAAGTGTTATATGATTATTAAGAGTATAATTTATAACTCTTTGTAATTTATTTTTGTTGGTTACGTAAACCGCTTACGTTTCGCAATAATTTACATTCGGGCATACCCGGAAGTACATATACCTATCTACGCTCAAACAAATACCTACTTCTATACCTAATACACAAAAATTAATTCATTTTATCATGTTATGACACCTTAAGGCCGGATATGGGTGTTTACACAAGAAATAAACACAAAATACCCACTAACTCTTA
>BQNB010061566.1:22772-36433 GCA_026074375.1 Tanacetum coccineum | reverse complement strand
GTATATTTATACAAAGTTATCAACTTTAGACACCTAAAAATGTTTCATCCTTATGTATTCTAGTGTTCATTAGCTTATCCCACATCGACCAATAAACAAACTGAAGAACACTTTATATTGACGATTTGCAAAATGGCTATAAGGTCTGCCTGTAACTCGGTATTAAGATGGTTGGACGTGAGCTATCCTAGTCTGGTTGATTCCGTTAGTGCATAATCTGGCTTGCCCATTCTAAGTTGCGTTAGGCTGGTTTCACAGAGTTGCGAAAACCTCTCGCTCATGACAGTGGAAGGATAACGAGCCATGGCCCTACACGATCGTATAACCTCCTAGGTGTTAGACAATGTAAACCCCGTAGGTATAATTTTAGTAATATAATGGTGAAAACCCCAATACCATTCCAAGTTGCGTTAGGCTATCCTAGTCTGGTTGATTCCGTTAGTGCATAATCTGGCTTGCCCATTCTAAGTTGCGTTAGGCTGGTTTCACAGAGTTGCGAAAACCTCTCGCTCATGACAGTGGAAGGATAACGAGCCATGGCCCTACGCGATCGTATAACCTCCTAGGTGTTAGACAATGTAAACCCCGTAGGTATAATTTTATTAATATAATGGTGAAAACCCTAATACCTAAACCCACAAACCGGGCTTGGGCCTATTACATAAATAACTTTGACTAACTCGGTATTAAGATGGTTGGACGTGAGCTATCCTAGTCTGGTTGATTCCGTTAGTGCATAATCTGGCTTGCCCATTCTAAGTTGCGGCTAGGGTGGGTTTCAAAGAGTTGCGGAAAACCTCTCGTCATGACAGTTGGAAGGTCATCGAGCCATGGCCGTTACGCGATCGTTTTTTATAACCTCCTAGGTGTTAGACAATGTAAACCCCGTAGGTATAATTTTATTAATATAATGGTGAAAACCCTAATACCATTCCAAGTTGCGTTAGGATATCCTAGTCTGGTTTATTAATATAATGGTGAAAACCCTAATACCATTCCAAGTTGCGTTAGGCTATCCTAGTCTGGTTGATTCCGTTAGTGCATAATCTGGCTTGCCCATTCTAAGTTGCGTTAGGCTGGTTTCACAGAGTTGCGAAAACCTCTCGCTCATGACAGTGGAAGGATACCGAGCCATGGCCCTACGCGATCGTATAACCTCCTAGGTGTTAGACAATGTAAACCCCGTAGGTATAATTTTATTAATATAATGGTGAAAACCCTAATACCTAAACCCACAAACCGGGCTTGGGCCTATTACATAAATAACTTTGACTAACTCGGTATTAAGATGGTTGGACGTGAGCTATCCTAGTCTGGTTGATTCCGTTAGTGCATAATCTGGCTTGCCCATTCTAAGTTGCGTTAGGCTGGTTTCACAGAGTTGCGAAAACCTCTCGCTCATGACAGTGGAAGGACAACGAGCCATGGCCGTACGCGATCGTATAACCTCCTAGGTGTTAGACAATGTAAACCCCGTAGGTATAATTTTATTAATATAATGGTGAAAACCCTAATACCATTCCAAGTTGCGTTAGGATATCCTAGTCTGGTTGATTCCGTTAGTGCATAATCTGGCTTGCCCATTCTAAGTTGCGTTAGGCTGGTTTCACAGAGTTGCGGGGGAAAAAACCTCTCGGACTCTGACAGTTGGAAGGATAAGAGACCATGGCCCTACGCGATTCGTTATAACTCCTAGGGGGGTTAGACAATTGGTTAAACCCCGTAGGTATAATTTTATTAATATAATGGTGAAAACCCTAATACCATTCCAAGTTGCGTTAGGATATCCTAGTCTGGTTGATTCCGTTAGTGCATAATCTGGCTTGCCCATTCTAAGTTGCGTTAGGCTGGTTTCACAGAGTTGCGAAAACCTCTCGCTCATGACAGTGGATAGGAGATAACGTGCCATGCCTAACGCGATCGTTATAACCTCTAGTGTGTTGACAATGTAAACCCTTGTAGGTATATTTTATTAATTAATGGTGATAACCTAATACATAAACGCAACAAAACCGGGCTTGGGCCTATTACATAAATAACTTTGACTAACATTAATTTAAGATGGTGGACGTGAGTTATCCTAGTCTGGTTGATTCCGTTAGTGCATAATCTGGCTTGCCCATTCTAAGTTGCGTTAGGCTGGTTTCACAGAGTTGCGAAAACCTCTCGCTCATGACAGTGGAAGGATAACGAGCCATGGCCCTACGCGATCGTATAACCTCCTAGGTGTTAGACAATGTAAACCCCGTAGGTATAATTTTATTAATATAATGGTGAAAACCCTAATACCATTCCAAGTTGCGTTAGGCTGGTTTCACAGAGTTGCGGATAACTCTCTTCGCTATGACAGCTGGTAAGGATAATGTGCCATGGCCCTACGCGATCGTATAACCTCCTAGGTGTTAGACAATGTAAACCCCGTAGGTATAATTTTATTAATATAATGGTGAAAACCCTAATACCTAAACCCAC
The DNA here is from genome assembly GCA_026074375.1 of Tanacetum coccineum. Lineage (NCBI taxonomy): Eukaryota > Viridiplantae > Streptophyta > Magnoliopsida > Asterales > Asteraceae > Tanacetum > Tanacetum coccineum. The sequence continues at coordinate 33,961 of BQNB010061566.1, read as the reverse complement.
AAACCGGGCTTGGGCCTATTACATAAATAACCTTGACTAACATTAATTAAGATGGTTGGACGTGAGCTATCCTAGTCTGGTTGATTCCGTTAGTGCATAATCTGGCTTGCCCATTCTAAGTTGCGTTAGGCTGGTTTCACAGAGTTTCGAAAACCTCTCGCTCATGACAGTGGAAGGATAACGAGCCATGGCCTTACGCGATCGTATAACCTCCTAGGTGTTAGACAATGTAAACCCCGTAGGTATAATTTTATTAATATAATGATGAAAACCCTAATACCATTCCAAGTTGCGTTAGGCTGGTTTCACAGAGTTGCGAAAACCTCTCGCTCATGACAGTGGAAGGATAACGAGCCATGGCCCTACGCGATCGTATAACCTCCTAGGTGTTAGACAATGTAAACCCCGTAGGTATAATTTTATTAATATAATGGTGAAAACCCTAATACCTAAACCCACAAACCGGGCTTGGGCCTATTACATAAATAACTTTGACTAACAACTTTGACTAACATTAATTACTTTGACTAACAACTTTGAGTAACACTAACATATATCCTCTAATACTAGGATCTCTCAAATGAACAACCATTTTTTTTTCTATCTCGACCATCATGCAACTTCTATGGATGAACGTTAGAATAATTGTAAAAACATACGAGTCCGAAACATTATAAAGATTTCGTGTGTGTTTTAGGATTTGAATATAAGCAAGGTTGAAAATGGCAGTACGTTGCATTGATATGAAATTCTCGTCAAGCTTGAGCCCCGCTTTTAGCCAAAACTAAACCTAGTGATGCACATTTATTCCTATGATAGAAGTGATCCAAGATTGAACTTTTTATTCCTCTGTTGCAAATTCAATATCTTGGGCTTAAGGATGTTGTTCACTAATTTTAGCAATCTTGCTTTAGACATAACGAGTTGGAATTTAACCCGCGCGTTGCCGCGGGAGTTAAGTTTTTTGCATTGTTGTTGTGCAAGTTTCGGTTTGGTAAATATCAATATTCGTCTCATTTTATTCGTGGTTCAGAAGCATTTCTGTCCGTATATTTTTTATTTAAAAAATTTATGTAAAAAAGTTGCGAATAAAAGAAACTTGAGGAGCCTTTTTATTTTATTTTTTAAAAATTTATGTAAAAAAGTCGTAAACAGTTAAAAGTTGATGGTCCGTTTTGTAATTTTTTTTTTTTAGTTTTGGCCCAATTTTGGGCTAGTTTTTGGGCCGGTACAGTATATTTTTTATTTAAAAAATTTATGTAAAAAAGTTGCGAATAAAAGAAACTTGAGGGGCTTTTTTTATTTTATTTTTTAAAAATTTATGTAAAAAAGTCGTAAACAGTTAAAAGTTGAGGGTCCGTTTTATAATTTTTTTTTTTTTTAGTTTGGGCCAAATTTTGGGCTAGTTTTATTTTTTTTAAATTTATGTAAAAAAGTCGTAAACAGTTAAAAGTTGAGGGTCCGTTTTGTAAATTTTTTTTTTTTTTAGTTTGGGCCGAAGTTTGGGCTGTTTTTTGGGCCGGGTACTGTAGCACTGTAGCAGCACTGTAGCTGCTACAGTGCCACCCACCGACCATTTGAGAAATGTAATATAGGGTAATTAAAAAGTTTTGAATGCAGCTTACTGATTATGGTTCAAACTAATTTTTTCGAGGGCCGTTTCCAATTAGCACTTGACCAAAATAATGGAATCATAAGTTCAAAAATAAGCTAAACAAGTGGGAACGTTTTCAAACTTAAATGCGTACTTTTTTAGCCGACTAATCTATCGAGTTTGAGCATATAGCTACAAATATTCAAACACGGTAAAACACTCCCTTACACACTGTGATGTTTGTTTTTCAGAAATGCCTCTTAACAACATCTTAATCTAACTCATTCAGACGCAATCAGACATTTGAGTCATTAAGATTGTTTGTTTTTTTCACGTCATTCAGAGCCAGTAAGAGGCGAGCAGTGTTAAGAGCGTTTGTTTTTTTCTGATCATTAAGAGGCAGTAAGAGAGCATAAACCTCTTACTGAACTAGATGTGGAGGGGGTGTCTTAACACCTCTTAATGTCTTTTTTTTCTTTTTTTCTTTTTTAATTTTATTTTGTACTTTGGAATTTATAATATATATAAATATTATATTATATATATATACTATATATATTATAATATATATATATTATATAATATTATAGATATATAATATATTATATATATTATTTTGGTGTTTTGTTTTCATTTCTTGATTTTTTTCTTCTTATTTCACCTTTATCTTTTGTATTAAAAGTATTAAATAGAATCATTGCATATGTTTTATAAGACGATATGTGTCAACTCATATTTCGTTCAAATTGAAGGGTACGGTGTCAGACTCATACATCTCAATTCTAACGCGACTCATTTAGTTAATTGTTTTAAGAAGTTCAATTCAAAATTTAAATTGATTATATTATAAATTTTTTATTTATTTAATGAAGTTTATTTCTTGTGCGGATGCAATCGTTTTATATTTAAATTGTAAAAATTATAGTTTAACACATCTAGACATTTTTACTAAAACAAACAGTTTTATTTCATTCAGATTCAGATTTTTCAACTAGGGGTGTCCAAAAGAACCGAGGAACCGTACCGGAACCGTCCCGGAACCGAACCGTATATTAGAACTATGGTCCGGTTCTTGGTTCCTAAAATTCTAAATTTTCGGTTCCCGGGACGGTTCGGGACGGAACTGGCCGGTTCCGGTTCTTTCCCAAAAAGAACTGTTCTTTTGAAAAATATTAATTTTTATAGGGTTTGTTTGTGACATTATGTAGAGCATGTAGTTTAAAAAAAAAAAATCACGAATTCATAGTCGGGCAAACGAATCTCTTGTAGCTTATAATCGGTATAGGAGGGATTAATCGATGATTAATCAGACTGCATTTCCGGCAAGTGTTGGATATTTCCGGCGAGTTTTGAGTATTTCGCAAGATTAAAAAAAAACAACTTGTAAAAGATATAAACAACTACCTTAAGTTATTAAAACAAGTTTACGATCAGTTTTGAGTATTACTGGCAAGATTTGCAGGTTTTCGAAAAGTTTAACCATCATTGATCGTCGTTAACCATAGTTGACCATTTTACACAAATAAAAAAGGTTAATAACTAGGCGACGATTTGAAGACTTTTTCAAACACTCATATTTGCATGTCCCATTCTCCCTAAAATAAAAGTTTTACTAATTTATATCTACAATACACAATTAGCAGACAAATGGTCCAACTCAACCGGAAAATGGGCTAAAAACTCAACCGGCCCGTTAAAATTTATTAATAACCCCTTGAAATATGGGTCAAATTACGAAAATTACCATCACTTTTACGCTATTTTCAAATTCGACCCAATATAAGAATTTGCAAAACCGCCCCCCACATTATGCCGCAAATTACGAAAACTACCATAACTTTTATGCTATTTACAAATTCAGCCCAATAAATTTTTTTGCCAAAATAACCCCTCCCCACACTATGCGGAAAATTACGAAAACTACCATAAACTTTACGCTATTTATAAATTCGGCCCAACAAAAAAATTGACAAAATAACCCCACACTATGCGGCAAATTACGAAAACTACCCTAAACTTTGCGTTATTCATAACTTCGGCCAAATTTTTTTTTAATGTAGCAAGGTTAATTCTTAACATAAAAATTCGCGCTCCCGAGGTGCAAAACAACCTCGTATATATGCATAATGCATTAACTGAATTAACTCAGGTTAAACTGCATTTGGGCCGTGAGCTACCATTATGGGCCTGGCCACACTCACAACCAGACACCAGCCCACCATCAGTTAACAAAAACCGCCGTTAACCGACTAACGGAACACAAACATCGTCTTCTTCATTAACATTCATCTTCATTAACATTACACACTCGAAAATCATAATTTGCATCATCAATCAATAATAAACAATGGTGAAAACAAAGATGAATAAAAAATCTAAACCTAATAACAATAATAATAAACAACAACATAATAATGTAAGTCCATCATCTTATTTACTTTTTACTATATTATGTTTACTGTTTAATTCACTTGTTATAACTATTTAAACAAGTGGTAATAGTGTGATAATTTATTATGATCTAGGTTATTGTTTTATATATGTAGATATTTGTGTGCTTATGGAATTATTGCATGTTTTATAGGGTAAAAAGAATGGAAAGAAGTCGGATATAACGGAGTTTCGCGCTCAGCTTGATGCGTTAGGTTTGAAAATAGTAGAAGTGACTGCGGATGGAAATTGCTTTTTCAGGTTTGTGCGTGAGGGTGTAGATGTTTTGTTATATGGAATGTATTGGATTGATGTGATTGCTGATGTTTATTGTTGTAGATCGTTGGCGGATCAGTTGGATGGTGATGAGGATAAGCATGACAAGTATCGGAAAATGGTGGTGCAATATATCATGGTAATATTAGGATTTAGTATCATGTTGTTGTGTTGCGTTTTTGCTTAGGATGAGATACTTTGACTATGTGCAATGTGTAGACTTATGGATATAATAGTTGGCGAGAAACCAATAGAATAGGCGGAAGACTTTATAGGCTCTATTGAAACATGTGCTTCGCTCAAAAGAGCCTGCTGCGGTGACTAATATAATAGGAGGGTTTTTAACCAGAAGCTTAATAGCCGTTCAATGTTTTTGCACTGTAAATGCAAGTACTAGCCTTCTGAGGGTGCAAGCGAAATTCTTTTTTTGCCTATCAACTTTCTACATTCTTGGTAGATTTCCAACCAGATAATACCTCAAATGTGTCCCAAGGGGTGAGGCTGTTTGTTGCTTGTCATAATCTATTAGATAATCGATGAGCTTTACTTCACTAGGATATTATCATACAGAAGTCCCCAAATCATGGAATTTAGTCTCTCTGGCTGCAGTCATAAAGCTTTGTACATTAGATCAGTATTCTCTAGTGAATGAAGTATACAAGCGTTTAACATTTACGATAAATTACAACTGGGGTCATGGTGTTAACTAAGCTGTGCTTACTATTTAGTAAACAGACTATTGATTATTGAGCCTTTATTTCACAGAAAAACCGTGAAAACTTTGAGCCTTTTATTGAAGATGAAGTACCATTTGATGAATACTGTCAGTCAAGGAAAGAAACCAATAGAATAGGCGGAAGACTTTATAGGCTCTATTGAAACATGTGCTTCGCTCAAAAGAGCCTGCTGCGGTGACTAATATAATAGGAGGGTTTTTAACCAGAAGCTTAATAGCCGTTCAATGTTTTTGCACTGTAAATGCAAGTACTAGCCTTCTGAGGGTGCAAGCGAAATTCTTTTTTTGCCTATCAACTTTCTACATTCTTGGTAGATTTCCAACCAGATAATACCTCAAATGTGTCCCAAGGGGTGAGGCTGTTTGTTGCTTGTCATAATCTATTAGATAATCGATGAGCTTTACTTCACTAGGATATTATCATACAGAAGTCCCCAAATCATGGAATTTAGTCTCTCTGGCTGCAGTCATAAAGCTTTGTACATTAGATCAGTATTCTCTAGTGAATGAAGTATACAAGCGTTTAACATTTACGATAAATTACAACTGGGGTCATGGTGTTAACTAAGCTGTTTACTATTTAGTAAACAAACTATTGATTATTGAGCCTTTATTTCACAGAAAAACCGTGAAAACTTTGAGCCTTTTATTGAAGATGAAGTACCATTTGATGAATACTGTCAGTCGATGGAAAAGGATGGCACATGGGCTGGGAATATGGAGTTACAAGCTGCTTCTCTTGTGACCCACAGTAATATTTGCATACACTTAGTAAGTCACTGCTTTTATACTCTTCTAGTAATCTGTGTATAGTCAATGTAATGATATGATCAGTAGCAAATTAGGCGATGCCAAATGATCTACTGGCTATCTGTGGAACCTCATTTTTTTTGCAATATTCGATGTGCCATCGTGGTGTTAAGAGATTATATGTTATTGATTTTACAGAAGTCGTCACCTCGCTGGTATATAAAGAATTTTGGTGACCATGATGCCCAGATGATTCATTTGTAAGTACTTCTGACACTGTGTAAGCTTATGTTTATCTTCCTTTTATTCAATTTGATTTGAATACACTATCTTTAAACTTTGCGTGTCATCTTTTTTTCTTCGTTCCCATCTAGTTGGATTATTAATCGCGAGTAAGTGATCAAAAGCAGTTTCAGTTGAGATTTTATATTAAAAAATACGCCATTGGTTAATCTGAACATGAAGATATTAACCAATTACACTGTCTGGCCCTTGAGCTTCTCGTCGCAGAGAAGAATTGCGTAAATAGTTGAATTTATATCAAATCATTAAAGCAGAAGATGGCAGTGTGATTATAGATCTGGAACTTCTAGTCACCAAACTGCTGGTCACAGATTATTTTTGCATCCATCCATCCCACATATACGGCTGGCACACACTTAACAGAGACTTTAATCGAGAGTGACAGTCATAGATGCATATATGAATGTATTAGGAGCCATTGAAATAGATTTAACATAATGGAATATAGCTAGTCATGTTTGCAGGCCTTTTATGTTGGATTCACTAAATTACCTTATTTAATAGTCATCTTGTCAGCCAACATTAATTAGTTAGGATAGAAGACATTGGTATTGTTGTGTTAGATTATCGTAGTGATTTTATGGTTTAGTGACCGTCTTAGCTTATTGAAACTTTTGATCCTACTTGGGACATGATAGTCATCTGACGAGTATATGTGTGTTCCTCATAGATAATTGATTTTATGCTTAAAAAAATTGAAAGTTAAATGTGGGTTAAAGTCCCGTATTGTTCACACATGCGTGCCACCCTTACATGTCACATGTAAATCCACTCTTTGAACTTTTTGGCAATCGTAATTTGGGTAGTCTAATATGGCTTAAGGTCTTCAACTGATTGCAGGTCCTATCATGATTGGGAACATTACAATAGTGTTCGATCAAAGGAAGACACCTGTGATGGACCAGCCAGACCAATCATAATTAAGGTTTTGTGTCATTATAGCTATTTATAATCATATCTATCTTTGCTTTTCTAAGCTATGCATTTAGGAGATTCTAGTGTCAAGATATATTAATAACGTTTAGTTATTTGAAAAGGCCGATGCTGATCTTACAGTGAAGTCCCATCAAGCAAATAGTGCTGTTTCTAAGGCCAAAGATAGGTCTACTGAGAGCACTGTCCTGGCAGAATCAATCAGAACTGTCAAAGTTGGAAGCGGATGTGAAAATGAGGAAAAGATTCAACAGGTTTGAAGCTTAATTTTTCTTTGTTGTGGTTTTGTCTATTGTGTTAGCTGTTGTCTGATAGCTGACGAGTTGTATCTTGTTATGAATAAGTGAACTTAACTCTGTCGTTGGAACTTATTGGAGTTATGTGATATTATCTTAGGTGTTATTACTAGTGGATGGAGATGTTGATGCTGCAATAGAGTTTATCATAGCAGACCAAGTTGCTGAAGGATCATTTTTTGAAAACGTTACTTTTTCGGTGGGCACTTCTCATGGTAATGACCGGTCAGTACATATTTTCATAAGCTGGCCAGATATTCTTGGCTCAATTTCACTCTGTAAATAGGAAGTATTTTTTTATTATACAAAACTAGAAATCATCTTTTTATGTTTTTCACACACACATACACACATTGTATAATCATTTCAGTAAAACTGAAGCTTGTCTATGGACCAGTTCAATTCGCATTTCAATATAACCTAACAATCAAGGGTGCTTTGATCCAAGAATTAGCAACAGACATCTCACACAATGAATCTTTGACTTAATTAGCTAAGATTAAATATCAAGGAGAAACAGACTTGCAGTATGTTGCCTTGTCTTACTTTTTCCTAATTTTCTAGAATGTTCTAGTAACGACCTTCCTGAGCATGCTGACCGGTGTGGTGAGAAGATCAAAAACAAAAATATCAAGGAGAAACAGACTTGCAGTAGCACTGGAAGGAAAAATGATAAGACCAACGCATTGATTGATGAAAAGGTATGCTGATTCAAATTGTATACGATAGTTGAAATATCTAAGACAACTATAAATATTTCTGTTTCACTTGTTGGCAGAAAATATCCAGAAACAAGAATTGTCCATGTGGTTCAAAGAAGAAACACAAGTCTTGTTGTGGTACAGCATCAGGAAGATCTTCTACAGTTGCAGTGTATGTATTGAATTTAAATACTTTGGTTTTATTTAGTTGAATGTCAAAATGTTAAGTTTATGCTCACAATTTTTTATTATCAAACTTTGTTAGAAACATGTAAACCTTATCATCGAAATATCTGAAGATTTAAGTTTTTGATATTGCTATTATGAATGATTTCAGCAACAATACCGCTGACTATGGTAAGGGTAAAAAAGATAAGAAGCAGGGCAAGAAAGGCGGATCAGCAAACTTGACAGTTGTGCATGGCTCTGATGGAGTTTCTCCAGACATGGGCGCACTTTGTATATGAACATCTTCTTCAGGTATTAAATGGCCTTCAACTTAGGTTACTAGGTTTGTCCCTTTGTTCAAGTTCTAGTACATTTGGTTATGATAATGCTTTTGAATTGTTAAACTACCGTTATCTGCAGGTTTTGTGTAACTAGAATTCTGGTGAAAGCAAGATATAGTATAGGTATATTCAGATTTCAGACACTAGAGTAGAAGCAGAGAGTTAGAACAAGCGAGGGATCATTTGCACGGGTAAGCTATTAGTCTTAACAAAAGTTATGTGACCATATCAAAGTTACTTGGTTATTATATCTACTTATATCTATTAAAAGAATATTGATGTTAGCATAGTTGGAAGTGCTTTTTGACGTTCATACAGGTCTGTTTCATTAGATGTCGCTCTTTAGCATGCCTTCTCTTTTTAGTTTTTATAGTGGTTTTAGCTCTCTTTTTTATGGAAAGTTGTAGTAGGAAGTTAAAGTTGCCGTTCAAAAGAAAAGTAGGAAGTTAGAGTTTGATGTTGGATATAACTAAATATAAATGGCTGGAAAACTATGAAACAAGTTAGATCCTAGAAAGACCGGTACAATTAGTTTGAAGTGCAGTACGCCATCGTTGTTTTGATGTAAGCAAACAATCTAAGAGATTGGGATTGCGACTGCATATTTGATACTGATAATACGTATGTCATTTCACTTATATATGCGGAGTCGGCATGTGACACATCTGATATAGTGTAAATATGCAATCCGATAATGTATTTGTTGGATGGTTTGTTTCTGTTCCAAAGAATGATGATATATATATATATTCCTTCAGACCATTATTTACTGGTTTTTCTATTATTACATTTTCATTTTGTGGGTTATACTAGAAGAAAAGATAATTTGGACATATGTTTTCTGATTTGATGCGAATGGCCGATGAGGATGGAACCCACAGGACAGAAATAATCATATTCTCAAAAGAAATAGTTTCAGTTATAACTTATTTCCTTTCTTTTACCATGATAATATGTTGAAAATTTTCCTATCGTCATCTCCGTAATTGTGATAGTAACTTTAACGAAGTTTGTTATTAAACTTTGTTACGTATGGGCTACTTCATCGTTAACTTATTCTTGAATTACCGCGAGTCTAGGTATTCTTATCTCACCAGTTGTTGTCTTTCAGTAGGTATATTTCATGCTTTTTACAAGCAAAATACATCCAAAATCACTGTAAGTTGACAAGGCTGGAGATTGTGGTCATGGTCGACAATGGAATTTTATGTACGCATTGTATATTCACTGTTTCAAATGAATTCCGGAAACATATATTTAGTAGCCTCTCAGTTCGTTGTTGCGTCCTTGAAAGAGGATCCGCAGCAAAAGGGTGACATTCTCTATGTAAACAAACTACTGCACAGAACTTACAAAAGCACACGTCTCATGGTACCAATTGCGTGTCTCTGATGAGCGGTTACACATTTTCGCTATTGATTGTTGTCGGAAGACTTGGTCAGAATCTTGAACATAGCATGTATACCAGAACAGTTTCCATTGCTTATTTCAATCTATTTAAGTTTGAGGCGCTTGATCACGTATATGCTTATTTCGATCCCTTGCCACCATATGATTCATTTTTTTATTTGAAAATTACATTAAACAGATAAATAGACATATTTATTGTCGCATGAACAATTGAACTTCATTTGCAGGTTAAATTCAGTTTAGCCGACGCATGACACTTAAAAAAACAAAAAAACAAAAAAAACAAAAGTATAATCCAAGTATAACGTGTCAATTATTTTAATCCTTACAGATAATGAAGTTACGTTTGTTTACAACTAATCAATAAAAGTACAATTAACATGTTTACAAGCAGCCTTGCAAAAAAAGCCCTACAAAGACGGTTAATTGTTGCCTAGGCGTTACTGGACCACCAACCTTTCCGTGGCTGATTAATCGGTTAAACAATCAGTCAATCATGGTTAACGGCAGTCAAAGACGGTCAATAATGGCCAAACTTGCGGGAAACTGCAAATCTTGCTAGAAATACCCAAAACTCGCCGTAAATATGTTTTAGGGTCTGTTTGGTAGATGACTTTAACTTTAGGGTTAAGGACTCAAAGTCAAAAACTCTTGTTTGCTTAATATCTCAAAGTTAATAAATGTGTCTGATGACTAAATTTTATCTATCTTGTATAGCTTATGGGACGGGCAGGTTTTTACTAATTTTAGTGGGCCATGTTAATTTTTTTTTGTCCTTTCTACTTTAAAATAGTTAGAAATTAAATTTTAACCTTTATTTAAACTTAAAACATATATTATTTTACATTAAATAATTATTTATTTTATTTTATAATATATATTCTCTTTTCTACATAAAATCCAAATCAAAATCCTAACCCCAAATTTAAATCCAAATCCAAATCCTAATCCTAAACCCATTTACAAACCAAACGGACCCTTAATCACTTATGGTGGTAAAACTGTTTGAATTTCAAAAGTGGAGAGACCATGGCGATTTCAAAAGAGTCTCTTCATTTGATTGATCTTCTTTAGCCTGTTTGATTATCATTCATCAAATAACGCTCGATTATCAAGATTCAGGCGGGTTCAAACGCCTCCACCACCATCATTAGGTTACATATTCCAATTCTCATCTATTCACGCAATATTTAATCCCAATTTTCATTCATTTTTTCAATTCCCTGTACCTCATTAATTCAAAAAAAAAAA